>QLPD01000187.1:0-10476 GCA_003314085.1 Hymenopellis raphanipes
ATGGCATGGCCGCCAAACAACCTGCCCGCCACTGTACATACTTTCGTTCCTTCAACAACGGCGCACCTTTGATGCAGGATTTCTCTCATTTTTCCACTGTGGTAATGAATATTTCATTCTAAGTAGTTCACCAGCAAGCTCTGGAGTACTAGTCACAGCCTGTACAAAATGATCCTCACCTAGTTAAGCTAAGCACGGAGTATAGTCAAATTCAAACAACTTGAATCAATTGTATACGGAATGAGTACTGAGTATTTAAAGTGGGCCGCTGTTGAAGGAACGAAAGTATGTACAGTGGCGGGCAGGTTGTTTGGCGGCCATGCCATCAGCGATGCCGAAAACCTGCCGTGACGAATATGCCAGCCGTCCTGGCGTTTGATCTTCCCACTGTTGCTCTCTTCTCATTGGTCCGTGGAATTTCCTTTTATATTCTTCACTCATATTTTCGATTTTCATTTCGCTCACGTATTTAGCTCAAACGCCATCGACGGCTGGTTTAGGAGCCTGGATTGACTGACGACGTACCAATGTCAAAATACACCCTGTCTCATTCAGATTCGCGAACTTCCGCTTGTCGGTGTGATCAAAACCTGATTTCCTATCCCTGCTGTGAAATGTTGTTTTCCCAACATGTATGGTGATCACACCTTGATAATTTCTCACCTTCGTAGCGGTCATTTCACTGCTCAAAATCTTGAGCATCATCTCGAATTCGAATTCGAAGTTTCAGTTTCATTTTGTCAGTATGGGTTTCGATCTTCAAGCTTCCAAGAGGTTTTCGGTTTGGCAAAACTGTAAACACATTCAACCTTGCCAATTCCTGAAACTTGGTCGCGTTTGGGCAAAAACGAGGGATGATCGATTCGATGAGTATGCACCCAGGCCGGAATCGTGGGAATGTTTCGGCATTTCCCGTATGGGAGTTTTACCGATGACATCACCTACCTGTAAAAATCACTCTGCCTCTCTCCATCACAGCACGCCGCCGCCATCGTGCTCGTCAGGCCCAGAACTTATTCTGGAGCTTATTCTACTTCTTTCCTTCGTGCTGTCTTCCTTTTTTGGTGCGGGTTGATTTTGCGTCGGCCGCTATGTCCTTGGATATGCTCCGAGGCGATTCCTTGCATGTGTCTGTGCGACGGCACCTTGTGGACTGCGTAAGCCCTCAGGACGAGGCTGCCTTACCATTAGATGGCGTGCACATCTTTACTGGAGGTGTGGTGGACCGGGATGGAAGGCGTCGCGGCTCACAGGGTGCGTATTTTCTACATCCTATTGTTTATATCTAACATGTCCTTCTCTAGTACAACCATTCACTCCCCTTCACCTCCATCCTCCTCTCCTACCCACTACTCTTTCGTCACTGGTATGCGGGTTGCTCTGTTGGGCTTTTCGCGCCGTGGCGAAAAAAACCACTCAGCGGGGATCGAGGAGCACTGCCTTAGGGTTAGGGTTTAATTGGATACGCCACTGTAAAGAGGTCACGCCTTTATACAGGGGTTTATCCAGGCACACTCTAGCTGAGGTAATGCACAGCCACAGGTGAGGCTTCCAACTTCACATCCGCGTGATCACTGTGAAGTTAGAAGCCTCATGAACCCTAACCCTATTGTCAGTGATCTAGATCTCTAACGGATTGGACCGGTGCCATGTGATGTCCGGGTCAACGCGCCTTCACGGTGCGGTCATCTCTCTTGCTTCCCTACTTCCACCATGCTCTGTCAATGGTGGCTTCTCTTGCTCTTAATATTCAAGAGCCTTCTTCTCTCCTCTTATGGCCAACCTGCTCCTGATCTTCGTCAGGCGCCCAATGCGGTTCACCAACTAGAAACCATTCGACTCGCGTACCACGAGGTTGGGCAGCGTGTTCGCAACGCCGTACGCTCTCAAGTCGGAGACAGTGCGAGGCTTGATGAACAGCACCATGCCGTCAATCGCTTCTTGTCCACCATCTCTGATGTTAGTACCTATACATATCTAAGAGGGTTCGCCTAATATGCCGATGTAGCGTCGTGATATCTTGGATGCTGAGGAGTTCGATATCATGCAGCAGGGTCTATTGAACATGATGGATGCTCTGGAAAGTGCCAACCACCATTCCGAGGATACTTCACATGTGCATTCAATTGAGGTTTGTGAATTTACTATTCTCTCTTCATTCTTATTTTTCTGAGTATTGTCTAGACGACTTACACGCTCTACACAGGCCGTCCTGGCCGCCCACGTACTATTATTAACCCCGACATTCTTGCTACCACTCTAGAGCTGCGCGGACCAACTCATCTTGCCCAGATTTTCGATTGTTCTTCTCGTACAGTCAGACGTCGTGCTTTAGAATATGGCCTTGTAGAACCATGTCCACCAGTGTGCGTCACTTATGAAGATCCAGAAAGTGGTCAACTTCTCCGCTTCTATCGTTCATCTACTGCACCTATGTCTGATTTGAGCGATGACGAGTTGGACCGCATAATGCACCATATTCTGGAGATTTTTCCTACATTTGGGCGAAGGATGATTACAGGACATATACGACAGATGGGCCATCATGTTCCTCGCGAACGGATTCGAGCGTCTTACGAGCGCGTGAATGGTGCCCCTGCGGGACTGACTGCCCGACTTATTGGTCGCCGAGTATACCGTGTTGCTGGTCCTAACTCTCTATGGCACCACGACGGTCAGCATGGCAAGTTCCCAAAACTCGCCTTTACTCGGATAAGAGCACTAACCCATTTCTCAAGGTCTAATCCGTTACCGTGTCGTGATTCATGCTTTTATTGATGGATTCTCGCGGTTTGTCACAGGGATCCGTGCCAGTGACAATAACCGTGCCGAAACGGTGCTTGATCTCTTTCTAGAGGCGTGCGCCGTTCATGGAACACCAAGTCGGGTTCGCGGAGATCATGGTATGGAAAACCTTCGCGTTGCAGAATATATGGAATCAATGTTCGGCGTCGAGCGTGGATCCTATATTTGGGGAAGGTGGGATTTATTCTTTTTGTACTTTGCATTCACACTCCTGATACTTGACGTAGAAGTGTACACAACATCCGCATTGAACGGCTATGGTGTGATGTCACTGCCATGTTCGGTGCAAAATGGAAGAATTTCTTCTTAGATCTCGAGGTGGACAGCAGACTCAATCCCGACTCGGATATCGACATTTGGCTGCTTCACTTCCTTTTCCTTCCCTCTATCAATCAGGATGCCCAAGAGTGGGCGGAATCTTGGAACAGTCACAACATTCGACAGGAAGACGAGCGGGAACGCAGTCCTCGAGATATGTTTGTTTTTGGCCAGCTCCAAAATGGGTATCGCGATATGTCTCTTTCGACTGTTGCTGATGATGAGCATATTCCTCCAGAAGAGCTCTCAAGATACGGTGTTGATTGGTCTGAGCTTGATTCCCGTCACATCATGGACCATCATAATCAGGCAAACATACACGACATGGAGGACATTTCCGTTGATCCATCTCCCTCACGTCGTCCTCCTCACCTTTCTCTTGTAGAGATTCCTCAATTTGACTGCCCTTTAACAAGTGATGAGGTCGACATCTTCAACGATAACATTATTGTCATGCAGGAGTATTATTCCCGCAACATGGATGATCGGAAGCGGTTGTGGGGACGAGCACGGGCACTGATTCGGGCTATTGCCTCAATTTAGTGTACTACCAAGTTGAAGGATGTAATAAGCAGTGTATTGATACATTTGCCGTTACCACCACAGTGTAGACTGAAACCTCTACCAAAATGCCACAACAAGACACAAACTTGCACCCAAGTACGGGCCCATCTCATCCGATAATTTGGAGGACGCGCTTTAGGCTGGCACAGCGTGTTTCAGCGGCAGGCAAATTTTGGCAACTGAAATCAAGCCAAAAGCTACTTCAAGAGCTACTTGGTCTGTGCGCAAATCATGCATAGCGATAACCGAGTAGCGCAACAGCTCTACTCACGTCGGCTATGCATGAGATTGACACAACGTCAAATCCAAGCAGGTCCTCGGCCGACAGTACAGCCTCTGAATAAGGCAAGGCGAGCAACACAGAATATCACTGGGCGGAGTGATAAACACACGCAAAAGGAATTGAGAGCCAGATAAATAATGTGAAAGCGCCAAGATCGAGAGGAAAAACGAGGGACAACGGGTTGTTTCACAGATGAGGAGGATTTGGTGGGGACCGGTGATGGCGCGACAAGCGGGAAGGGGCGGATAACAGCGAGATTGCCTTCTTCTCCTACAAGGGAGTGTAGTTGTTAATCACGAAGGAAATCGGTCGAGAAACGAGGCAGAAGAGTCGTTAACAGGAGGTTACTTGAATGTGAGATCATGGAGGTGGATTACCAGTAAGCTGAAGGCCTGAGAGTGAGTGTGTGCCCTCGGAAAAGTGTAGAGGCGCACCATGTAAAATATGGTCATGCCTCGACCACCCAAGCCCGCCCTAGCCCGCCCTAGCGCCCCCCATCCCGTTACCAAAGTCGGCCCGCTGTGGAAATTGACGCAGAAAAGTCGGACCACTTGTGACAACGTCTGTTCCCTCGCAATGTCTCCAAGAAAGCCTGAACAAAAAATCAGCACGGCCCACAGGAACCCGTCCCGCCATACCCAAGCCCGCCCACCCAAATCAACGTGACATTGTTCCCGCAACGGCTCTAGAAACCGGTAAGCCTCAATAATCTGGTGGGAAGACTCACCAAACAAAAAGCCAGCCAAATCCCGGGTGCTGTATCCCGCTCAGCGCGCCATTGGCAGTGCATTGTCCGAAAAAGGAAGGAATTGCGCGTCGCCTGTGCAGAACGAACCCGGCCAAAGAAACGGCGTCGCTGTCAATCTCCGAGGAATGGGTGCTGCCTCTCCCAAAATCGTCGCATTCCGCATATTCGTTCCCGCGTCGCCGGAGGCGCATCGTCCAAAACAATGAAGGAAACGCGCGTCGCCTGCGCATATCCAGAATCATCCAAACACAAGCACAACACGAAGAGATGGTGAGAGGGAGGCGAGGGACATGAAGAGGATGAGAGTCAAGGATAACCTTGACACAGCCACATGCTGGCAGGCCGTTGGTAAGCAAAACCGCGATTGTAGAAATCGCGCAAATGCTGAACAAGCTTTTCTAGGAAGACGGTCCGTGCGCGGCTGAATCTTGCCTCCACACCACCATCACGACTTGGCGAGACGTCCCGGAATCCTGCCTGGACGTCATTGTTTATGCCACTTTTCTTTGTTGAATGGATTGGATATCTGTACATTGCATGCGTAAGCCCGCAGAACGGCCGCACATAGACCAATGGGTTTGAAGCGCAGATGGGTAGGATGGAAGCACCGCACTGGCTGCTGTTGACGCGGCGGTGGTACGTTTCAATTCCTTCCTTTTGCTTCTGTCCAATTTCTTCGTGTATGGCTGGTGTTAACACCCTTTTTTGTACTGATTCATTTTTAGATATATGTGGATCTCACTGAATCTCGAGGATACACCGTCACCTCCTGTACCTCCCTCCCTTCTCGCCCATTACCCGACCACACCTTCTACTTCCCAAAACCTTCTCCAGCTCTGCCCTCCACTCTCTCATCTCTATCCACTCCCCCTGTCCCAGAATACATGCACGATGCATGCACCCTGTGCTATTGCATGGGGCTGCATGTACGGCATGAGTAACGGACATTGTGCGGGTGTGCGGTGATGCTGAGAGGTGCGGGTAGAGGGTAAACCACGAACGCGCCCTGGGCTTAGGGCGAATATAACAGGTTCTGGTCTAATACATGATGGGAAGGCTATCTAGGCAGAATTTTAAGGTGTTCATTGTCCAGGTCCTAATCGACTCTGGAAGCTCCATGAGTTCCGAGTCCAATGCAAAATCATATGGTATGGTGAACGCTTGAAGGTCATGATATGCACGGACTTGAATGTCCCCAACGAGGTTGCCATTTAAACTCTGGAACTGCAAGAAGGCCAACGCGGTATCCAGGCCCTTCATGAGGCGTCTCCGATTCGCAAATGATCCTGTGCTCCGCCCCATCCACTGAACAACATCATTCACACCAATCATGAATGCCGTATCGTTCCATTCAACCATCGTTCGTGTTGAAGGTCGATCCACATACAGTCCGAGTGTAGAGCAGACCCGGACAACAAGGCGGTACTGACGGTACAGTCTGTATGTTGCGCTGAGGTCAGGAGAGACGACATCAATTGCGTGAAGTTCATTGAGAAGATCGGGAAAGGCGCTCTCAAGGAATCGCCTCACTGAGTATTATTGGAATCAGTTCATTGATACTTGGTTAAAGGAAGTACAAAACCTGGCATGATGGAAGTCGTCAATAACAGTCCAAAACTACGTAACAAAACATATCGTCAAATATCATCAACAAATCTAAGTCTGCGTGAATCCTCCCGTCTCATTGCCTGCACCCCCTGGAAGCGAGCCAATGGCTTGAAAGAGATGTGTATCGAACACAGTTCCAACGTTGGGATTGGCCTCCGCCTGCTCTTCCGAGTAGTCCATCATAGCAACGATGCTGTTCGTCAACGGAATACGGATGGTATTTGAGCATGCAGCTATAACGAAGTTGGGGAGTCCTTGCTGCCGAGCAGTTTCATATCGTTCTGCGCGCGTGAGAGCAGAGTCAGCCTGAGAGTGTTGTTAGTCAACTACAAACAGTCAGAGACGACACACTCTCACCAGTGGTGTGCCTGTCAACTGACGTCGAAAAATGACCACAATGGGCTCCGAAGGAAGGATAACAAGCCCAGTTACGACCTTAACAAAACCGCGGATGCGAAACAGCCTATCCGTGTCACCTAGTTCTACTGCAACTCGCTGCTCCTCGGTGAACATGTCCCCGATAGCGGGACATTTAGGATACCCTTGACCATCAAAGTACCGTCGAAGCTGATTTGCGAACTGATTTTCAGCGGGTTCATATTGAGGATTGTCACCATTGCCAAAATCGATGAAGGGCCACACATCATCGACACTAGTGATTCGATTCCCACTGAACTCTGTAGCTATAAGGTCAGACGCCGTTAGACCGAAAGCCTAGGTATGGGATCAGTGACTAGATGTACAAGAATAGAAGGAACTAACTTTCATAAAGGAGTTCCCGTTACCAAATGGAATATCCAAGCCAGTACCGAGCGCCTTGGTGTACGGGTGCTCATTGAAGGTGTTGGCAGTCATACCGCTATCCACCTTAAGAAGAACATTACGATAAATGCGCCCCTTTTGGTACTGCCTATCATCGTAGTCGAGGGCTTGAATGTCGGCAGGCTGATAAGACAATTGTCAGAAGTCAATACACAGGAGGGATGTAGAAGGTTACCTGGCGGTTTAGAACATCCGCTACAACGGCCGTCATCCCAGCGCTCATGTTATCATTCGGCGACTCGGGCCATCCGGCAAGTATGGCTGCTCGTCCGGGATCATAGAGTTCGATGGCACGAAGATCGAGGATGGCATCTGCACCTTTGAACAGGGCAATGAACAGCGCTGGTGATAGACTGGAATGTAAAACACGGTAGCGAATAAGAAACATTGCGATGAGCGTTCCATAAGCTTTCAGCTTCGCAAGGCGAAGCGGAGTAGGGGGATAGTCAAAGGATAAAGAGAAAAATCGAGGTTCCGACGACGAGACAAGAGCCCAAAGAGGATCTTCCAGCATGAGTTCCATCAGAGTGCAAAAAAAGTCTCGTACGACACCAGGTCCAATTCCTCGCTGACTATAGAAAGTGTAAGCACATAGATAGGTTGAGAATTTGAAGCATACTTACAGGGAGATTTGTGTTGCTTCAGGACGAAGCAGATCATAGAGATGCGTAAAAGAGCCAAGATTGACATCCGGAGGCAGCTGTACACCCGATCCCCCATACCACTGTATAAGACGGTTGATCAGGGCTTGAGCGCACATACGAGTGCTTGGAGCAGTGACGGCAGAAGGACCCGGTGAAACGTAGAGTCCTACAGGATTATTCCGAGTGGAGACAGGAGCCGGCGGGATCATAGAGCGAATGCACACCAGTACCTGAGCGGCAGATTCGTGAATGATTTCGGAGGTGTCGCTAGCACGGGATATTGGACTTCCAGTCCGCTGTCTATTGGATGCATGAAGTGTACTCTGAATATGCTGAAGTTGAGGAGTCAGTGCAAGTAAAAGAATCACAGAGAGAGAGGTACCTCAGATGACTCTGATCGTGGTCGGCGTATACCAGCAGTCGAGGAACTAACGAGTCCATGGATAACATGTTCCATGCCGGGTACATGAGCAAGTTCCGGGACGTGAACAAGAGCCTCTCGTAACACGCGATTAGGCATGTCAGAGGGCATCCGCGCAAGAAAATCAAGAGAGTCAGTGATGTTTGTTGACCTCTCAGTCTGCGCATTGGAGGGGATCTGCCCAGAAGAACTGGTGGGGCCCTCGATAGGACAAGATGCGAGATGCTCGATCGTAGGCAATGCTTCGAATGATAGTTCGGTAGCGCCGTTGAGAATACGTGCAGAAACACATAAATGACCGTGAGTAGTGGCGGGGCCATGTCGGGGAGCTGTAAAAGATGCCGTTAAGCAGCGGAAGACACAAAATAAATAATGCTTACCAATCCAAAGTAGCGGATGTTCTGAAACCCGCAAGTTCTCACCTCTTATACCGAGAGAACGAAGAGTCGATAGCTTCCAATTCTGTTGACTATTGAGAGCCTTATTACATGAGTAAATGCGGCCACCACGTCCGCCATTATCACGAGGATCCTGGCCGGGACTAAGAACACACCAGAGGACACTCGTATCAAGTGGGTCGGGGGAGGGAGGAAATACTGTGCCACTTGTTTCAAGAACTGCGTTAATGTTTGTCGAAAAGACGGAGAATATGTCGGGGGTAGTCAGACGGCGATCAATGGTAACCGGTGAAGTCAATCGGTGGGTGGTGAGTTCGTTGAAAACCGTGCGAAGCTTGATATCCTGGATGCGAAGGGGATAAGCCAGCTCAAGATCATCGTCAAAGGGCGTCGTAGGTGATTGCTTTCGATGTAGTCAGTATTACAGGACATACTCATAAGAAAAAGCCTTTACCGGAGACTGAGTCAAAACAGCAATTGTAAATCGTTCGAATCCAACACGCCCTGAACCGACTTGACGTCCCCCACGACCGCCACCTGGTGTGGCTGGATGCGAGTGGCGGGGTTGACGAGCAGAAGCAGAACCTGATGCTGTCCAAGCGCTCTGATTACTGAGCGATGGCCCCGCAAGATGCGCAAAAGCTGAAGACGTTGCTGATGACTGGCGCACTCGAGCCGCTGAGGCTTCCCGACGATCATTAGTACTCCCTGGTGTCACAGCGGGTGCCTCCCACAGAGTAGCCGGGTTAGCTGCAGCAGGATTACGTTGAATAGAAACGCGAGGAGAGGGTCCGGGTAGAGGGGAGTTCGTCCGAATGGAAATAGTACGGTTTGGAGTGGGGAGCTCAGCATGACTCCACCAGGGAGCATCACAATGGTCACAAGGCGTATTCGGAGTGGCATTGTCAACAGTCTAATAAAAAATATTGTTAATTATTTTTATAGAGTGGTGGGAGATGAATGTACCGTGGAATATCCAGGACAATTGGGGTTCTGAGGATTCAAGCCGCGCGCACGAAGTGGGGGTTGGCGCGTCAACGCGGCTAATGTTGGGTGGTCGCGCTCCGTGTGGGTGCAGGAGCAAGCTCCAGCATGATTAGTGTCCTAGATGCAAGTATCAAGATAGGGTAAGACAGCTAACAGGAGAAACAACATACAGCATGATAACCGCCACAAAAGGTCCCTTCACGAGCACAAGCACTGCAGGCGTTATCCATGGATGTAAAGAGAAGAGATCCCAACGCGAGAAAGTGTCGCGTCCTGGCTTTTATTCGTGGCATAAGCGACGGCCCGCTCAATTTCTTTGGAGCGCATGCCGACAATTATTGGCACGCGTGGGCGTCGCGACTCTTGTCCAAGGGAACCGGTCTGAACATATGGAGAAAAAGAATATTAACTTGAGATTCCAGACCATGAAATATGAGGCGCCAGGCGCCATAATGACATAAGGAAGTGGATTCCGAGTTCGAGACACGTTGAAACGAGGCAGGTCATGGCGGGAATGAAAACTTTATGCGCCGTCAAAATGACCTAGACCGCCAACACGGTGATCACAGGCCCCATGCTACAACAATTCAAGAGGGCATTTCTGGTCTTCATATTTGGCAAGCATTTCGAATGGAACTGCGGTCTTTTCACGAGAACGAAAACGATGATGGTGGCACGAAGTGAAAACTTGCCCATCCAAATCGGGCATATTGCCTCCGAAATCGAAATTCTGGCTTTCGAAACTCTGAGTCACACGGCTTGAACATGAAATTCACGCGTCTGAAACTGGAAATTATTTTTGTCCAAGAAGGACACCCATAAGGCTGTAGCAGCACCGCATTGAAGACGGGACGGCATATATGTCGTTGGTCGGGCGA
>QLPD01000190.1:0-16042 GCA_003314085.1 Hymenopellis raphanipes
ACTTGTGTAATACCCTTCTCGACGATGGACGACACCTCACCCAACCATGGGCCCACTCAGAGCCAGGCCGACCTTGAGCAGGGCTTTGTGGGCCAATTGTTGGGAGGTGGTGTCGACGTGTAGTATCTTATGCTACATGCTCTGAACTGTTTCCCGCTGCGGTAAGCCCGCTATGTTTACTGCCGTCCTCGCATCCAACATTAATTCTTGTCAGGCTGAATTCCATTTCCCTTTTCCCTCTCCCATCCCTCGAAGTGCCACGTAGCCATCACGTGTTCGTTGGGTTTTGTTCGAATGTGCGTGCCCGATCACATTATCTTCTCCTACCACCATCTCAACCAGTACACTGACAGCAGCTATCTCCGCAACAACGACTATTGCTTTAAGCCTCAACGATGACCCCGCCTCAGTGACGACCCCCACTTATTGACAACCCCACCTCAATGATGACTCACGACGACTCCCGCTCAACGACGCTCCCTGCTCAATGATGACACCCGCTCAGTGACGACCCCCGCTCAATACGATGACCACCTGCTAAGACTATCCTTTGCTACGACGACCATCGCTGCTAAGACGATTATCCACGTCACGACGACCTGCCATGCCTCCACCCTGCTGTGACGACCATTTGCGTGCCACGTAGACATTGTATGTGTGTTGACTTTTTTTCCGGCAAGGTCTGATCGTTTCTTCAGTGTTTTTCCACTGACGATACTTGTGGACGCACCCGAATACTGGCTTTATACGGTACACGACAAGTACGACTGCAACATGAGGACCACTGCTATATGATGACTACGATTCAGGGATGACGACGACTGCGACACACCTATCCGACCAACGAGACCTCAACAACTACCACGATATTCCCGACCAGCGACGACGATCTCTTTGGATAACGACATTCACGACACGTCCTGCCAAGATGCTACGACACTTTCACCACCAGGATGAGAACAACAGTGATGAAGGTTCCCACTATAGCCCTCCTATGATGACCATATGTCAATACATCACTTTGCGTAGTACTGACCATGGATTATGTATGTCTGTCATTATATAGTTTGCTTTCTGTATTACTACCAGTTATGAAATATCTGCTATAATACAGAAAGGGTTCTTCATGTCATTCAATGTCTCAGTTTGCTCAGTTCAAGTATCCTCATTGTCTTTGAATGCTGATTTTCTTAAACCTTATGTTATATTGAGTTGGTGTAGGTTCCTTAGCATTGGATCTGGGTTATACGTGGCAGCATGAGCTGCCTTGAATGTGACTTTACATACCTTGAGTAAGACTTGAGTTAGACTCAAGGCATCCTCAAAGAAGGTTTGGACCTGAACCTTTGCCAAAGTTAACCTGGCAGAGTTCATACCCTGACATCCTCTAGGCAACCATATTCATCATGGTTCGCTCAGTATTCCTCTAGGCCGGGGACCCGTTTCCTGATGCTCACTGGCTTCAACTGCACTGCTCTCTGTAGAGTAGGATACCGTTTCCTGAATTATATGAGCTTGTCGGCACTGTTCCTATCTTTATGATTTATCAATAATGTCAGCTTCAGAACATACACATAGTAGCTTGCTAAATATTGCCTCCTAGCTTAGCAACAACCTGTTTCACTAGGACCTCGGCATGCCACCTAAGAGGTTTGATCCAAAATCATCTGTTTTGAGCACTTTCTGTCAGTTAAGGGCCGTCAACCAGTTCTGTATGATTTTTCGCCCAGGGCATCCTTTTTGATAGTGAATAGCGCGGCGGGTATTTCGATCCAGACCCCTACCCGTACCCTTGACTAACCCAGTTCCGTGGCGCGGGTGTGGGTTACCCGCGAAAAACATCTCGAGTTAGGCCCAATCGGGCTATATAAGTACCCGTCTCGTTAGCCCACACATTTTCATGCTCACCGACGAGCCCCGAGCAATTGCGCGGGGCCCATCGACGTGCATGATGCACGCAGTCGAGCCCACCCTGCCATATATAATGACAGGGAAGGGACAAGAGATGGATAGGCGGGAGTGGTAGAGCAAGGCACGAGTGGTAAGTACTTACGGGTACTTACAAATATTAACGTCACCCGGGTGGTTCCGCACCCGGCACCTGCCCACCCGGCACTTGCTAACACCCGGGTGGTGCACGGGTGGCAAGTACGGGGTTAGCGAGGCAAGTATTTGGTGCAAGTACTTGCCTAATACTTGCCTGAATGCTAATATATATTTTTGAAGATTTCTCATAATTTATTTGAGCTCAAATGAGCTCAACGTTGTCGAGAAACGACATCCGCGAGAATTTCTTGACCGGCCCGAGATCGCCGATGACACCGGCAGTTACCGGATAAGGATCGATCGTGTCCGATCTTTCTTCTTACCCTCTTACCATCACAGCACGACGTCCGCGTCGTGTTCGTCGGCCCCAGAACATTTTCTGGGGCCTGTCTAACCTCTTCTCTTCGCTCTGCTGCGCTTTTCTGGCGTGGTCTGGCTTTGCGCCACGCGCTGCGCCCTCGGATACGTTCCGGGGTGCATCTGGTGTTCGTCTTCGCGACAACACCAATTCGACGATACCAATTCGACAACGCTTGCCGCCTAAGCCCTCACAAGCGAGGCAGCAATATTTTATGATAGTGCGCAGCGGGTTTGGCCTTGCGCTGGCTACCGCTGCTTCTTGGATGGGTCTCTAAGCGGGTCGCGCTTGTATTCGAGACGGCGTTGCTACAACAACGACTCGCGCCACCACGGCATGGAATGGAGGGCGTCGCGGACGCATCCGTCCTCACAGTTGAGTATTTACTCTCCATTTGCATCTGGAAAGGCCTATATGCCTTAAAGCGATATTAGGCATCTTAAAGCATCTTAAGATATAAAAAGATTGTAAAGCTAAGTAGGCTATCAAGATGCTTTAAACCAAGGTTCACGCTAACAACTTCTTTAAAGCATCTTAAGATACTATAAGACACTCTAAAAGCTCTTGAAAGGCTTCCCAAAGTTAACTTAAAGCATCTGTCATCGTGAACCTTGTCTTAAGTTGCTTTTGAACTGCCTCTTAGTAGCTTAAAAAACACTTAAAAGGTGTCTGTAAAGCACTACAAAGTTAACTTAAGGCATATGCCACTGTGAACCTTGTCTTGAGTTGCTTCTCAACCACCTTCCCAATGCTTATAGACAACCTTTCAACAGTCTCTTGACTGCTTGTCAACAGCCTTCCCAATGCCTTTTAAGCTACTTAGCCAAATCTGAATGTCACAAAATAATGCAAAACAAAATGAAAACACAGATTAATCATTAAATACTACATGGTACATGCACACACTAAATAAAAACAATCTACAACGATGTGGGGAATCAAGGCCTCTGCCGGATCTACATACTCATCCATAGTAGAGGGAGCCACCTCCTAGGTGATCTGAGCCTCACTGGTATCCCCATCCGTGTCGGTGTCCTCATCCTTGAGGCTTCCTCACAGTTGGTGTCCTTGTCGTCACAGCCAGTATCCACGTCCTCATAGTCGACGTCCGCGTCCTCTCAGTCGGTGTCCGCGTCGTCAGAGTCGTTGTGGTGTCCTCATTCGTGTGCCAGTGTCCTCAGCCGTGTGTCGATGTCCTCGCCTGTATGTCGGTGTCCTCGTCCATGTCAGTGTCCTCGTCCATGTCAGTGTCCTCGTCCATGTCACATCCTCCCAGTCGGTGTCGGTGTCCTCCAAGTCAGTCTCCGCATCCTCGCAATCGGTGTCTGTGCCCTCGCAGTCAGGTCATAGTCGGCATCCTCGTCCTCATAGCCGTCGCGCTTGTCCTGGTAGTCTTCGTGCCTGTCCTTGAAGTCATCGCGCTTGTGCTTGAAGCCGTCACTCTTGTGCTTGTAGTCGTCGCTCTTGTGCTTGTAGTCGTCGCTCTTGTGCTTGTAGTCGTCGTACTCGTCCTCGTAGTCGTCGTACCTCGTAGTCATCGTACTCGTCCTCGTAGTCGTCGTACCTCGTAGTCATCGTACTCGTCCTCGTAGTCGTCGTACCTCGTAGTCATCGTACTCGTCCTCGTAGTCGTCGTACTCGTCCTCGTAGTCGTCACGCTTGTCCTCGTAGTCTTCGTGCATGTCCTTGAAGTCGTCGTACTGGTCCTCGAAGTCGTCCACTGGCCCTGGAAGTCGTCATATTGGGTCCTCCACGTTGACATGGTGTGCTCGTCCCCGTAGTTGTCGTCCTTGTAATGGGACGTTGTCATCCTTGAGGGTCGTCATTGTCCTTGGCGTGGTCCGGGCTGCTAGTGACACCATCAAGAGACGCAAGGAAAAAAGCAGGATACACACACCTGCGGGTCCTGGAACAGAGGACGACCTGAAAGAACAATACGACGTGCGCAAGGCAGCGTCACCAAGGACGACGTGCGCAAGGCAGCGTCGCATCACGGCCGGACGGGTGGTCGTCAGGTAGTTGTGGTGAGAGGACAAGTCAGGCAATTGCGCGATCGGTATTTAAACCAACCGGCACGTGAGGCTGACGTGGCCTCGCGTGCCGGCGGCAAATCGACTTGAAGAAAATGTTCGAAATTAGTGGGAGGCATGGGAGCTGGAGAGAGAGAGAATAATGGCACAGAGGCACCACTGGCATGTAGCCGGCGTTGATGCACGCCATCGAAAAAAAGGAGATAAAATAACAAATAAACGTACCAAATTGCGCCGCGTTGCAGCAGACGACGCGGCGCCCTCAATTCGACCCAAGACCAAAGCCTGCGCACTGGCCCAGCGACCGGGTTTCCACGCTACCCAAATCATCCTAGCGCAACGGCGCTTGTAGCCTCGTCGGTAGAGGGCTTAGTGCCGCGGGCCATGGAATCCCAGAGTCATTCATGGCTGTTGGAAGCCGTCGAGTCCGGGGATCCAGAGGTAAGAGGATGAGAGAGAAAGTGCAGGAGAGGCCCAGGAAAAAATCCGAGGCTGGAGGCGGCGTGGTGGTAGTGCTAAGACAAGAGACGACTAGCGAAGAGCTCTGATCACGATCCGGCAAACGCCGGATGGTGCTCGGAGCATCTTCATCGTTGCTCGGAACAACGACAAGGAGCTCGGAGTAGCCAAAAAAGCGTCGGGATATCTTACTCTACATGTATAATGTAAATCTAGGCCATTTCCGGAAGCAGTACTAAGAGGAATGGGCGGAATCTTGCTTACATAGCAAGTATCCCATCCGCATTCCTATATAACGAGCATTCTAGCTCGTTACAACACACCGGCTGCCCAAAATATGCTTGGAGCATCTTCAACATGATTATATATGTATGGCCTGAGAAGAATTATTGTCTACGTTGGCCTTCTTTAGTGTCGGTAACATGAACCGTGAATCCGAGCAGCATCCTGATTCTGCGACTCGAATTCGATCACAGCTCAGACTCGATCACTCTCCTTCATACCACCACCATCGACGAGCACGATGCTCAGGACGACCCAGGATCTGCAACCGACTTTGAGTCGTTGCGCAGTGGCTGGAAGACCGATTTTGCATCGTCTTCTATGGACACGGAGACCGACTTTGCGTCGTCTCCATCCGGTCTAATTCTAACAAATGTCTGCGGGCTTGAAGAGCCCCGGCGGCCCCGCTGGACGCGTAAGCCCTCCAACGAGGCCGCAGATCCAGGAAATGGCGGCGACGACGACGACGTGAAAAGACGTCAGAACATTATGTGCTGAATGGAGAATTTGGCTTTGTCTGCATAGGTGCGCGGCTTCCTCCCTGTTACAGGCGACACCAACTTTCCAGTAGGTTACTGTGCTGTATCTCAACCACCACCACGACCCACGCTTCCTCAAGCCGCCTTCGAAATACGGATCTTCGAACCTTTCGTGTATTATGCCACCGCAAACGAGCCTTACTCAGAGGCTACTCGCTAGGTTGGATTTATTTTCCTCCTGAGACGGTGTCGCAGACGCGTCTAGCCAAAGACAGTACGTCCCCTTGTTCATTTCGGTTTCTTGCACTTTAGCTAGGTATTTACAGCGTGCTACTCTGTTTCCTCCGCCCCGTCACCAATGACTCATGGGCATCTTTTGCGACACCTACAACCGACTTTTAAGTCGTATTTGTTGGAAGACCGATTTTACGTCGTCTCCTCTGACCTGACCTCAACCTGCGCAGTATCTGGACGGTCTTTCTGCCACCGTCGTCGTTTTGTACAATTTTGGTACACAGACGGTGCGCATCTTTTCTCTCTCTTCGTCCAGCCCACAACTTATTCGCACCGCAGACTACAATCACGACAACCCCGCGAGCGCGAGCGCGACCACGACACCCCATCCCCACGACGACACACGCAAGGACACCATCGTCTCCACATCACCTTCAAACGAATTCACTCGGCAAGACTCTCAAATTTCACTTAGGTTCGGAGCCCAGCGGCGAATGCTAGGGCAGTCGCGTTACGTGAACGCCGCCTACAGAGCAATCGTCTTAAGATGGTGTCTAACGGATACGGGGAAGACGATCATGCAGGCGGAGGGGAGTAAGAAGGATTCGGGCGTGCTGATGAGGAGGGTGAGGGTGTTATCCGATTCCTGGTTGGGATGGCGCCGCTTCGTTGGCGCAATGTCCTTCCAAGGAGAGTAGGTGCGCTTCTCAGGGTAGTGTTTTGCCCTATTAATCTTGTATACAGCACTTCTCCGCGAATGTCACTCTCTCGATGCCCGGAGATTATCCTGCTGCCAATGTAAAGTCTTTCGGTGTGTCGTCCCCCCCCTCCATCCCCAGCACGTTCCTAAAAACCGTTAAGATCAATTTCTGTCCCGTCGGCGCGTCGTCTCGCTCATTTCCGCAAGCGACTACCAGCCTCTCCGTCACCCAGTACCCGCTTCGGGACTTTCATGGACACATAAGCCTCCGCAACGGAGCAGCAACACTTATAGATCGCAGTCGTTTTGCAGTCTATGCGAATACACGAGGAAACAGACTACGATTTGGCCAACGTCTCAACGAAATGAGCGAGGCGGTGTGGTAAGAGGGTCATAGGGAAGCGTAGCACATCGTCCGGCCCTAGTCAGCCTAACCGAGGTGAGCGTAGCTCTTTCGTTTTGTTCTATTCTCATCTACGCCATTCCCACTGATACCGGAATTCCTTTACAGGACTGTACCTAGAGAAGCCCTGCAACGAAGGCGTACCGTCGTCGTCATGAATGCAATGACACTTAACGTGTAAGCCCCACTAATGGCAGCACATTTCTTTCATGCAGTCGCGTCGTCGGCGACATCCCGAGATCCCGCGCCCTGACATTCGCGTTCAGAGAAGATCCCGCTGTTTCATGAAGCGCACATGTACACGATTCAAGGGCTCGCTCTCTACCACACATTCATTCCTGATATTGGGAGTCTGCTCTACCCCGGTCCCCCACTAGAATGAACTCGTGAAACACTGTCTGCGTCGTGAACACGCAAATGCTGATGTTGAGCTCCGTGCTTCGGAGTGTTCTTCTCATACGTTGTGTAGGCAGGTACACATCGTCGGTACTCATAGTAGTCATATCCTAAGACTGTCTAGATCTTGTGATAGTTTATGGTTTCTTGTATTCTAGCTACAATTGTCACGCATTTGCAGTGATCCTTAGTTTCATGTGTTTGTGTAGTCTGAACCTGTAGATGGTGGTATCAACCCATGTTGCTCCCCCAACACTCTAGACAGACTAAAGTTGTCTGAAGCTGCCGTAGGATAGATGTAGTCGGAGTGTATGCATAAAGTTGCTTTAAGATGTCTTTCAGCGCTTCACATCAAGTTACATAATGCTACAAGTCTTAAGTTGCTTAAGGATAGATGTCTTCGAAGCACATGCTTTAAGTCACCTTTAACCGTCTTTTAGTGCCTTTGGCTGTTTTAAGTTTCAGAACAATGATACAGCAGCTTTAAGATGCCTTTAGAGCTTTAAGGGCTTTTTGGAGCTTAAAGTTTGACGTTCCATTGACATGAATCTTAAGATGTCTTAAGGCATATAGGCCTTTCCTGATGTGCTTTCCTTTCCTTACTTATCATAGTCGTAACATGTTTCCGTCGTCTCGTCTCCTCCCACGCGCCGTCTCGTCTCCTCCCACGCGCCGTCTCGTCTCCTCTCACGTGCCATCTCGTATCCTTGCATACGTTGTCCCGTCTTCCCATACACCCATCCCCTATTCCTTCATCTCCCTGCCCAGCACTTTGTTCAACCCCGGTGCTTGCTTCAACAAGTAGGCGGGGCTTGAGCAATTTGTGTCGTGCACGTCGCTAGCCCCCGCGCAATTGCTCGGGGGTCGGCGGCGGGCACGAATTATACATACAATGTCCGGGTACTTTCACAAGTACTTGCCCACCCGGGAGGCAAGTACTTGGCAAGTACTTCACCCGCAGGTCAAGTACCCGTGGGTGGCAAGTATTTTCACGGGTGGGGGGTATGAGTCTTGGGACGCAAGTACTTGCCGCACGGGTGTCGGGTGCACCCGGGTAAGCACTCGTACCTTGCTCTAGGGAGTGGTGGTCGAAAGAAGACCGTAAGCGCACGAGAGAAGCGAGATAGCAGGTAGAATGGCAAGCGAAGAGGTGGCGGGGATAACAGAGTGTGAAACATCTACAAGAAAAGACAAAGGAATATATAGAAAATACACACCTTGGGAGCTAGATGCGTCCGCGACGCCCACCAGCCCATACTCCGACTCATCATTGAAACGCCGCCGTCATGCAGACGAGCGCCGCATGTTCTGAGCCCCAACAGTCGAGTCAGACTGATGCCGTCGTCCAGACAGTGTATCCGAAGGCGGCGGGGCTGGCACACAGCCAAACATAAGCCAGAATCCAGAAAAGAAGTCCACAATTATTGCTGCCCCACTTGTGAGGGCTTACGCGCTGTGCGTCCTGCAGAGGTCATCGTAAAAACGCCACTAGAACGCGTCCCAGAATGTATCCAAGAGCGCAGTGGCCGGCGCAGAGCCGAATCGCGACAGGAAAGAAAAGCAGACCAAAGAGGAGGAGAGAGACAGGTCCCAGAACATTTTCTGGGCCCGACGAGCACGATGCCGACATCGTACTGTGGTGGCAAGAGGCAAGAGATGAATATCTGATCTTCGTGATTGTTATCCGGCTGTTGCCGGAACATTCGGCGATCTCGGCGATTCGTTCGCGATGTCGTTTATCAAGGACGTTCCGCTTAATAAAATGTGATTTATTCTCAGAAAATATATACTACATTTAACAAGTGATTGTGTACTGAATCGTAGCCCAGCTTGAGCATGGTACGGGTGCCTACGGGTTTCGCGGGTTGCTGCGGGTTTTCAGTCTGAGACCCCTACCCGGACTCTGACCCACTCGTATCCGTGACCCAGACCGGATGGTCTGACCCGGGCTATTCACTACTTTTTGAGGCCCAAAATATCTGACTTTTGTGACTGACCTTTCAGCCAACGATCTATAAAGTGGCAGATATACAGGACCAACAGTAGCATTTAATCGATGTAGACCATATTCAGGGTGTCTCAGTCTGATGCAGGTTGTGTTTATAACAATAGATGTCTAATAATCTAATGAGATGTACTGCCCTCATGAGGCTTCGTATATGACCAACTATTCAGACGTGTCCTTGATATAAGCTTTTATTTTCTATATAAATTTATGGTACTATATCTTTCTACAGATATCTTGATTACTATATCATAATAACAGTTATTAATTACATCTCCTCTTGTTTAAGCTTTTCCAGCTGCTCTTCCAATTCCTCTGCATCCTTCAGTTGTCCTAAACTCCTATATGTTACAGTAAGATTTCCCATAGCTAGTAAAGTATTTGGATGTCGCTCTCCAAGAATATCTTTTTTAAGCTGAAGAACTTGTACTTCTAATTTTTCTGCATTTTGTAGTTGTCCTTGATGATAATATGTTGTAGCAAGATTTTGCATAGCTAGCAAAGTATCTGGATGTCGCTCTCCAAGAATATCTTTTTTAAGCTGAAGAACTTGTACTTCTAATTTTTCTGCATTTTGTAGTTGTCCTTGATGATAATATGTTGAAGCAAGATTTTGCATAGCTATCAAAGTATCTGGATGTCGCTCTCCAAGAATATCTTTTTTAAGCTGCAGCACTTGTACTTCTAATTCCTCTGCAATTTGTAGTTGTCCTTGATGTTGATATGTTACAGCAAGATTTTGCATAGCTACCAAAGTATCTGGATGTCGCTCTCCAAGAATATCTTTTCTAAGCTGAAGTACTTGTACTTCTAATTCTTCTGCATTTTTTAGTTGTCCTTGATGATGATATGTTACAGCAAGATTTCCCATAGCTAGCAAAGTATCTGGATGTTGCTCTCCAAGAATATTTTTTTTAAGCTGAAGTATTTGTACTTCTAATTCCTCTGCATTTTTTAGTTGTCCTTGATGATGATATGTTGTAGCAAGGTTTTGCATAGCTAGCAAAGTATCTGGATGTCGCTCTCCAAGAATATCTTTTCTAAGCTGAAGCACTTGTACTTCTAATTTCTCTGCATCTTTTAGTTGTCCTTGATGATGATATGTTACAGCAAGGTTTCCTATAGCTAGTAAAGTATCTGGATGTCGCTCTCCAAGAATATCTTTTTTAAGCTGAAGTATTTGTACTTCTAATTTCTCTGCATCTTTTAGTTGTCCTTGATAATGATATGTTAAAGTAAGATTTTGCATAGCTAGCAAAGTATCTAGATGTCGCTCTCCAAGAATATCTTTTCTAAGCTGAAGCACTTGTACTTCTAATTCCTCCGCATTTTTTAGTTGTCCTTGATGATGATATGTTATAGCAAGATTTTGCATAGCTAGCAAAGTATCGGCATGTCGCTCTCCAAGAATATTTTTACTTTTTTCTAACCAAACTAAACTAACTTCTTTTGCTTTTTCAAAAACAAGTCCTTCATAAAAGATTTTCCAAAAATATTGACAAATATTAATAGTTGATATTTCTGATTGCCAAACTACTGTTGCATGTGGATATAATATTCGCATAAAGTTAAAATCATCATTTGATGAATTTTCATATACTGCAGAGCCCAAAATAAGACTTGCAACAGTTTGAAGTATTTTTGGATTATTCACTGTATTTTTAGCACAGAAATGTAGTATAGAATGGAAAGAAATTGCTTGAGAATATATATCATAACTAGCTAAAGATAGTTGACAAAGTTCATTAATCACTTTATCAAACATCTTTTCTCCTTGTTTATAAATAATTTTAAAATCTACCCATAAATCTGCTGCTTCTGCTACAGATAAAGCTTCATTTTCTACTGTAGCATTCATATTTGATTTTAATGCGTCAGAAAAAATTGCAGTAGGAATAGTTGCATAGTGATAAAAAGCACATATTTGAATAAATAAACGTGCTGCAGAACTAAGTTGTTCAAAACTTAATAAAAATGTAGCATAAATTGTTTTTTGATAAGAGTCTTGTCTTTGAAGTTGTTGATCATTGATAAAATCAGATCGTTGAATGTAAAAGTAATCAAGATAATTTTCTAAAGTGCAAGTAGCACTGCGAGAAATATATGCTCCAGCAGTATTAATAGCTAATGCATAATATTCTAATTCTTTTACAATTTTTAGAGCATATTGGAAATTTTTTTTAGTTGATACTATATTAGTTCGTTTAAACAATAAATTTATAGCATCTTGCTCTTTAAGATCACCACAACTAATGCGACAATTTGGAGATGCCCATTGATCAGAAAGTCGACTAGTAATAATGATATATCCTCATTTACTTAGAGGAATATATTGTGGAAGTTTGACTTTTAAATCATCTGCATTATCCAAAATCATTAACCATTTCTCTTGTAAACATTTCAAATATTGATAGACAGGCTGAACCCATTCAGTTACTTCTGCAGATTTTGCACTAACAGCTGATTTATCAAGTCCTACAGCTTTTGCGAGAACTTCAAAAGCTGCATTCAATGTCGTATAAGATGCAGCATCTATAAACCATATTTTTTTAAACCTAATAATATTCAATTATTATTACAAATAATAATAAAAGATATACTTACATAGTTTCATTCTCTGAAACAAACTTTAATGCAATTTGTGTTTTTCCACTTCCTCCTTTGCCACATAAACTAACAATACAGCCCTGAGAAGCTGAGTTCTCAAATATAGATTTAAGCTGCAGCAGAATATCCTGGCGTCCAACAAAATATTGACTTGGAACATCATATGGAAGCACATTCTGAGCAACAAAAGTCTGAGACTGTACTGCAGTCATGCTTTGCACAAGCAAAAAAGTACTAATGCCAATATTACTCTGTAAAATAAAAATGTTACTATCATAAACAGAATAATAAATAGTGAACATACATTGAATATTTGCATAACAGAATTAAGATTACGAGAGCATTGCTCTGCCTTACCACGCCATCCTTTTCGATTGAATGTACGCTTCAGAGCCCCAGCATTCTGAAACTCTAAATATAATTCCATGATCTACATAAAAGTTAATATCTTCTATATAATAACTTGAAAAACTTGAACCTTGATCATGGCCTTGCGAAGTGAGGTAAAGGCACCAACAAGCTCAGGAGGCAAGGAGCCAGTGTCTGGAGTTTGTTTCTCCTTCAGAAAGTCATTGATACAGGCAAGATCATGAAGCGCAGTATCCCAGGCATCTTGGCAGTCATCCATTTCCTTTAGTCAATTGTCAAATGCGTTCACACAGGAATGATAGAATAGTGCATACAATTTTCATTGAAACAAGTGTTCCCAGCACTCCCGCCACAGCCTTGATGTAAGGGATCTTCCCAACAGCTTCTCCGGTGTCCTTGATAACAGCAAGCGCCGTGCGCAGATTGTCCGAGATGTCCGCGGGGGACTTGTCTTTGATAGCTTCGCACATGGCCTCCAGGTCTGCGAGAGTCACTGGTGGTCGCGGCGTCTTTGGGGTTTTCTTGTGGAAAAGAGGCATTTTCGATGTCAGTGGTGATGGTAGTCGAAGGTCAAGAGACGATGAGGCTGTACTGCTGTTGCGCGTGTGTTCCGTGCTGTCAATCCGGCGTCTGCCGATAGCTTTTTCTCCCCACCATCACCAGCTCGGCGGTTTAGTGAACCCGGTGGCAGATAGACGCCCTTTCTCACGCGTAATTTCTGCTCGATCGCGTCGGACCAGGCAGCGATAGCGACTTTGGCCGGTCAATGGGCTACCCACCGGAGGCCAGGCGCGTGTGGTTGCAGACGCGGACACGAACCCCACCAGCGATCGTTCTTAGCTTTGTGTGACGCCAATCCGGCGTCTGCCGGGTATCTTTTCCTCCCCACCATCACCACCTCGGACGTTCAGCAAACCCGGTGGCAGATAGACGCCCTTTTTCGCGTAATTTCTCCTCGAGCCCGAGTCAAAATGGACAACAACAGTGACTTTGGCCAGTCGACGGGTATACAACACAGACCACACACATGTAGTGAGGACGCAGACGCGATCCGGTGTACCACCAGCGATCGTTCCCACCGTGTGTGACGCTCGGACCTCGAACGCCAACGAGACCAACAACTTTTAGGACCAGGCCTGGCATCCTGCAGGAATCGGCAGTCATTGGAAGATCATGCGTGGTGCGCCGTATGAGGATCTACGATTTGAGGATCCATCCTCGCTTCTGGTTTTGACGATGGGTATGGTGGTCATCTGCGGACGACTTGTAGTGTTTGAATACCCGCTGTCCTCCTGGTAGCGTGTTGCGATCGGCACAGAAATCCCTATCCCTTTCTTCCTCCCTATTATTCTCCACTGTCCTTCCCAACATGTCCTCACCTGAAAACGGCGTCGTTTTGAAAGGGTTGATGCCATCCGTCGTCTGTATGTCGCTTCGCTCATGAACGACGCTGCTGTAGGTCCGACGACGCTATGTTCACTCTGCTCGCCGATGCAGTATCCTCAATAAAGCAACCACGATGATTTTACCAACGGCGGTCGCCTCCACGGTAATGCGACATGAGCGACGATGCACCGGACCCACGAGCGGTGTTGCTCTTGTCAATTCTCGCATATTGTGCTTTCCATATCCCCTCGGGAGGTTCTAATCTTCCCAGGGAGGATTATCACTCATCTCCGCTGTTCCACGATGACGTTCTCGGAATGTGAACGCTTTCCGGTAATACTGGGTTCATTGGTGAGCATTTCGCATTTTCGGTGCCAGGTCAAGCTTATCTCTCGGTCAGATTGTCTTTCCTCCTGCGCAACGACTCGTCCCTACATGGTCCTACTCGCGCCTCCATGCATTTTCTCAATCCAAATACCATCCGATCTTGTCCTCAAACTCCCACAAACAATGGGTTGACGCTTGTACTAGGTGGATTATCGGCATTGAGACATCGATATGGTTCCGTCATATTCTCGCTACCGCCATCTAGAATGTTCTCTGTTGGTCTCGAGAGAACGCAAACCCGACGACACGAGCTTTAAGGTCCAAGGAAGGCCCTGCATGAGTTGGTCCTGCATTCTCATGTTGTCACCATCTACCAGTGACTGCAGTGGAATGTACGTTTTCGTTGTTTTCTGGTTAACGGCTCTTGAATTGTCTCCAGGCGCCGATGCAGGAACAGCCCTCCTTCACTGAGTCGCTCCACAGCCGTGTTAAAGCACAATATTTCGGCGGCGACGTTGTTAGCGGTTCCATGCATCGAGGAGCACCCGCTCCAGTTGCCTGAGTAGCGTTCTCTGTGTATTCATCTCTCGATCCGTGTGCTATCTGTATCCTCTTCGCTAGTCAAGGCGCCTCGGGAGTTTCGAGTGGGAATCATACACCTCTGGCTAGTCGATGGAACATCCGACGCATGTAGTTGCGGACACGGACGCGCGCCCGAGCCATCGCCAGCCTCTTTTCCCCACTACGTGATGCTCAGATTCCGTGCTCGGTCTGCCCGTTTCATGGCACCATTTCGCGTTCCCGTTGCCATGTGAAGCTTCATCCTCAGTCAAGTCGTCTCTCCATACAAGTAGCGACTTGTGCCCTCTTATTTCTTCATCGTCATACTCTCATCAGCATGTTTTTTGGTCGGCCCAAGGCTCGTTCGATCACGGAAGCAATGTTGTGTTCTATCGATTGGCTCAAGTCCGCTCGTAGTACGTGGACCATCACGTCGGAGACATCCCTATCTCTTTTTCTTGTTTAGCTGTCGTTCCTTCTCGATATTCACCGCCGTCCATTCTCAAAACGTCGACATCGGAAGACTGTGTCATTTGGAATGGTCTGTTGGTGTCGAGTGTACACGGAACCCAACGACACGACCAAGACTACATTCATTCACGTTGTACGAGGAACATCCCTTCTTTGTGTCGGTCTTGTCTACCCGCGACCGCACTGGTAAGTTTGTTTTCTCTGTTTTCCACTTGACCGCACCTAAAAATCTCTTCAGGCGTATGTATCCTCACCGAGTTACTCCATGGCTACCCCACGCAAAGCAACGACGACGAAAGGGTCTGGTATTTTGGCCTGCACCCGTTTCGCTGTGGGTGTGCTTACCATTTCGTATTTCCACCAGGTTGTCTTCGGTCCCACAATCGATTGATCCAGAACGGAACCGCTGTCCTCCTCAGTTAACCATCAACACCGAGACATCCCCATCTCTCCTGCGTCGTTCTACTTCAATCTTCGCCGTCGTTACCGAACAGTCGTCCTCCGAGAAATTTGTTTCACGTCACCATGTATTGGCCCACCGACGCGATTGAGACTACATTCATTCTGGCCTGAGGTGTTGTAGGACTCGGAGATGGTCCTGTGGCCGCGCGTTGTCCGCGTGTCACGATAACCGCAATAATCAGTACGTTTTCTCTGTCTTGCGCTTTTCAGCTGTTGATTTTTTCAGGCATTATCTTCGCCGATGCGAATGCAGCGTTCCCTCAACCAGTCACTCCATGCTGGCAGCCGTCACCGACGACATTAGCGACGGCGGTCACTTCTACGATGACACTACGCGAGCGAGGCAGCATCCACATCTTTCTTTCGTCAATTCCTCCATTCATTCCTTCATCCAACATGCTATCCTTCCCCCCCCCTCGCTAGTGAGGTGCCTCGGGAGGTTCGACTCCTCCGAGGGGGAATCCTAC
>QLPD01000191.1:0-15576 GCA_003314085.1 Hymenopellis raphanipes
AATGGGGTTCACGTCCGTATCGGCCGATATCGTCCCCTTTAGTTTCCCGCCGAGACTAGCCATACCGCCTGGCATCCATACCCTCGGACGGGGTCGTTCCGCATCCAGTCGTACAACGAGGAGAAGCATCTTGTGTAGCGAGGAGGCGAAGGCGCTAAGCGTGTCCAGGAACGTGAAGCAGATGAAAAGGGACCTGCATGGATATATGAGTGATCCTTACTGCGACAGAGGAAAAAGACGAGCACCTCACAGAAAACGCTGCCTCCAAATCCGACTTCGCGCCAGCACGATTCAGCGGCTTGCCCGTTACCGGATCGAAGCATTTCTCAAATGGTTTGATCAAGCGCACGCGTTCCACGTCCTCAAATTCCTCCATGGCTTGCTTCAACTTGGCCACGCACTCCTCCAGCCCTTTCTGCCTCTCCAGAATACTATTGGGCGAAGGCGAAGATACCAACCATGTCCATCGCCCCGAGTTGCAGTCCTGTACCCAGGCTTCAAGCATATCCATACCGTCTCCACAAGCGCCAAGAAGGGGTGTTGACGCGGCGTGTAAAAGCGGTATGAGCGAGGGCAGGTCGTGGCCGTGCTGAATCTCCGTCTCGTGGAGACGCTTAAGACGTGTCGCAGCGCGCCCCTGCCCCATAGTCAACCGTTGGGTGTTCAGGTCATTGACAGCGTTCAGAAACGTATGCATGCCCCTACATGAGACAGGTAAGTTCACGAGAGTGGAGCTAGAGAAGGAACGTACGAGATTCGGATGGTGAGTCCCCTGAGCTCCTTGTTTATCTCTTTCAAATCGTGAGCGCCTAAGCGGCCGACGCTAGGCTCCAGGTCCATGAGAGGGATTGGACCTTGGAGGCCTTGATATCCTTCAACAAGCATCGCTCGAGCAACCTGTCCGCGCTGAAACAGAGAAGCAAAACCTTCCTTGTCTCCAGGGTCAATCGAGAGAGACTCGACCTGAAGGTTGAGAATATCGTGGATTGGCTGGAGAGATCGTTGAGCGGGCACGGTAGCGTAAACACAACACCAACCTTTAGCACTCCATCTCCGAGGATCGTACTGAGTGGATGTTAGTGACATAGCTGTTATAACAAAGGACGGACGAACAGCCAAACGTGGTTTAACGATTCGGGAAAAATGAGAAGAAGACACACAAGGGCGATGGCTATGTAGAATCCGCTTGGTATGAGAATTAACTTCGGAAGTGTATATTGTGCCGTTGGAAATCCTTTGGTTCGATGTCAGCGATGTAAAGGTGGAAGAAAGATGCGACGTCTTACCAGGGGCGTATGAACACTGGACGTCAAGAATAATCGTCGCAAAGATGGTCAAGAGGGCCAGCTTGGGGCGGAACGCGTTGATGGTGGCGAGGAAAAATGTTCCAATGAAAAGGAATGCGCCATAGACAGCAGAAGACCTAGTAAGTCGATTAACAGACAAACCTCTTGAGCGTGGGGCTCATACCGAGGATCGAGAAATTTGCCATGAAATATGGCCAGCTGTATTTGCACTTGCGTTGGTATGCCGGGCACAAGCCTTTTCTTTGAGTCAGAAAAGAAACTGGCACAAGACGGTTGTACACACGAATTTTGTACCTCTTGCATTTGTCGAGCGAGTAACGCTGGATCGCGGACGGAAATGGCCGAGGCGGTAGCGGCGCACGCCCACGCCCATCCAAGGCACATGCCTGATCCAATCTGAGAGTTGTTCAACATCGAATGTACAAAAAGGCTCACCAACAATCAAAGTAGATGCGGCCATGATGAAGAGAGAAATGGCAAAAGACGGCGGCAACATCACAGCAAGAATCCTAAACGGCGATTAAGTGAAGAAACGCGCAACGAAAAGCCTCTTACCCAGTGAAGAATGCAGCCCGTCCGAGCAAGTTACCCGTCTCGGTCGCGACCAAGAAGATGAGGGACACGGCGAGTGCAACGCAGCATCGCAGCCATGTCTTCACCTGCCGCTTGTTCTTGAATATGGCCTTTAGGCGGGCGTGCCAGGTCATAATTACGGTCGTGCTCGTGGTAAGAAGCGAAGCGCGTTCGCTCCGCGTTTTAGTTTCATCCATCACCATGACCTCCAGCTGATGTAAACGTGCTGATGTCAAATTCTTCCGCGCGGATCGCAAGGGCCGGAGACAGCACCGCCACCCACTACGGTCCGTCCCTCCGAATGTGGCGGGCCATTGGGGCATGTCGTGCTGATGATATCTGTTTCTGTCTTCCCGAGTCAACCGAAGTTGACGGAGGAGGCCCTAAATAGACGACCAGCATTGTGCTTCACGCCGAGAAACCTAGGAAAGAAACGGCATGTATCTTAAAGCCTTAGTGCTACATAATCCCGGCCCACTAGCTAGAAGGCAGTATAACTCAATACCGCGGGATCTCATATCTGGTCTATATATCATCTACTGATAAATTCCACGAAGTCTTTCCAGATAATTATACCCTCCTTGGCAGGCAGCGATTGAACCGGTAAAACGTCGAATTACACAGTTCACTCTGGGTGCTGAGCTTGAATGTTAAATAGCAAGTCCCACAGGAACATCATACTGTATATCTGAGTCTCTATCCACATGAATGATTCTCACGAAATCCCGCAATCGGCGCCAGCCATGTCGTAAAACCCAAGTAAAGCCTTCAACCCAGTATGGACGCGAATCGGAAAGTTTCTCCGGTGGAGATTGTAATCTACGCTTTGTACTCTGATTCAAATTTTGCCTTAGCGATTGGGGACGATTTTACAGAGGCATGACCCATCCGTAAGTGGTCATAGTGCGTTCAGCATCGTGTCCAAGACAAGAGAACTGACTCCTGGCATACTAGCCACCTCTCAAGCCGTGGCAAACACGCAGTCTGCGGTCATGACCACAACTGCATGAGCACACAAATGGCAGTATGACTATTAGCCGATGACAGCCGATCAACGTTCTGCCTTGATCGCTTACCACCATCATCAGAATTTCATGGCCGATCCGGAGGATATTCTAAACGACGCGCTCACTTTCTTAGGCGAACAACAAGTTGTCAGCACCGAAATCTCCTACGGACCTCTACGATTGACAACGGCACCCAAGGTGAAAATTTTCAAATCGCATCACGTCGAATGAATTGACGCGTCTTTAGGAGGGAAAAGTATCGCCATCATTCATAACCCTTATAGCACGAGGATGGCTTACTATTAGGCCTTGACAGGCAAATACCCTCCTCGCGGATCACCTCTTTTCCCCGTCTATCTTTCTCGCCGAACGGATAGAACGAGATCTCATACCTTCAAACGCGCGAAAAGGTAGCCACCTGGAACCGTTGATTATACCGTATTCTCATGTGCTCTAAAAGTTATCGAACTAGGCGCAGGCTGCGCGCTTCCTTCGCTTCTGATGAGCACCCTCCTTGACCCGCCATCCCTCGTGATGATCACAGACTATCCCGATCCTAGCATCATGGACAATCTCCAAGTAAACATCACTCGAAATCGGCCCGCCTTCTCTCCTAGCTGCAAAGTCCTCTGCGCCGGATACGACTGGGGCACTGATCCTACAGCTCTTTTGTTTGTACTATTCCCCCGTACTCTGTTTCGCTCAATCCTCAAACTCATTAATCATCACAGAACGCCCACCGAAAACACGGGCTACGATATCGTGATACTCTCCGATCTACTTCACTTTGACGCCTCGCACGACGCGCTGGTAGCGTCTCTCCAAGCGCTCCTGGCGAAATCACCCACCTCCGTGGCGTATGTCGCCGTGAGTCATAGTTTCATCCTCCTCCATTTCTTACATTCCTGATGCCACGATCAGGCAGGAAAATACACCCTGCCACACGTCTGCGCCCAGTTCTTACGCGTAGCGGGGGGGGCGGGGTTCCTGTTTGAGGAAGTGATCCCCCACGACGATAGTGAGGCAATGTGGCTTGGCAGCCTTCCTGTACCAACTTTCGATGCAGAAGCCCTCGCAGTAAGGAAGGCTGCATGTAGGTTCTGGATGGGCGGCTGGGCTTAAAATAGCGGTGTGAACAGAGCTTTTTGTCGGCGTTTTGCCGGACGATTGTAGTTCTGGTATTCAGAAACTTGGCCTAGCTATGTACATACAGGTAAAAGACGCCAAGGCTAATGTACAATACAGGAATGACAATTCTCCGTCCCGATTTCCAGACCTGCCGATAAGAGGACACGAGGTTCACCGAAATAACGACGTGGTGAGAGGTCGCTACTGTAGGGCTATGGGTAGGATGGCGCCTTGTCCCTCGTAGCTTTTGACAAAGATATGTTTCAATAGGCTTTCGATGATTGCATCCTTCTCGCGAAGCTGTGCGAGGAGATGTTCCCGTTTGCTAAAATGAAAGATTAGCGACTGCTCTTATCGACGCGTCTAAAAGCAAGACTTACTTTGGCGTTCGCGTCTTCTTCCTCTCCTCGATAACGCAGTTCTGGTTTCCCTGAAGACAACGCTTGCACGCATGAGGGTTGTCACCAAAGTCGCAGCGCATCTTGAGCCGCCGACAATGGTTACAAGCTCCAGGCCTAAGAAACGCGTCAATATCACTCCCAAAATAACGTGGCGCCACTCACAATCTGCTCGTCCGGGGCCTGACAGTGGTATGTGCGTCCTCGTTGCTCTCCGACTCGCTCTCCCCGCTTGGCGGCGACCTCATACGTCCCCGACGAGTACGCACCCGTCCACCAGCCATCGGCAGCACAGCAGTGATCTCCGCTGAAGGCGGCGGTGCTGGAGGCACATCCCCCTCATGACCCTGAGGAGGATGATGGTAAGTTCTGTATTGATCCGCATAGTCGTTTTCGTAGCCCACAGGGGGCTGGGCGACGTAGTCCTGGACATAAAGCTGCGAGTAGCCTGCCATTGCGTCGACTGGAACTGCCAAACTCGTCGACGGTTGCGAATAAGACGTCGCCCACTGGTTGTACTGCTCCGTACTCTGCATTGTCTGGTACTGCTGCGCACTGTAGGCGTGCTCGTAGAAGGAGGGTGCGAGTCCACTCATGGCTGGGGAGGTGGGGGTGTCTGGATTGGATTGGCGCTCCCTACTTGAGGGCGATGGCTCCGAGCTCATCGTGGTATGTTGAAGCGTTTAAAGAGTGCTTCCACGCAGTCATCACAGATTGACCACTGCGGCAGTTTCCTTCCCGAGATCCAGATGATGGTGCTCCTGGCAGGAGAGCGAAATGAATAGGGCCTCGGCGTCTATGTTGATTTAATTATTCAGGGTACCCATTTCCTGTGCCGCTGGCCGAAACAAGGCATGACTTAACGTGACGGCACATGGCTGTCAATGACTGTGATGAACGTATCTTTGATGATGGATTCTACTCCTCCACGATCGCCAGACACCCCGTCCATGCGTGTTCGTACGCAGGCTCGCGTAAACTGGCGGGAGCGCTTATCGGAGGTGAAATGACGCCGTCGTTGAGGACATTCATAGGCGCGCTTTGTCCAGATGTAAAGCAGTGCAAGAGTGCTATCCCTTTGCCATTACGCGACGAAAGCGAGAGGCGATCATCATCAGCGTCATCACCTTTGCACCGCTTCAAGTAGGATGCAATCAAGCAACATAACGTGCTGATCTTCTATCGCCAGTTACGACAGCGTGGATCAAGTAGGGACCATCCAACGTTTATCGACCTGCGATGTCGTCTCAATGAAAAGCACATAGAACCCTGAAATCGAACAGATCCGACGGGGAAGCTCTCTGAATGCCAAAGGTATTCTACGTTCAGGGCATTCCTGTCCTCGGTACAGACCTACGCCTCAAGCAAGACGTCGCGAGAAGACGAGGTCAAAGGAAAACTGCACAGCTTCCAGAATAGAGACCAGAGATAGAAGCCCCATGTTTAACCACTGGCGCACGTGGCACGACAGGACATAATTCAGCGCTGCTTGATGAACTGGTCCCAGTATCATTGTACTGACCGTTCCTATAGCACATGAACTGGAATATATGGCTCAGTCGACCAATGGGAAAGTGTCAAAGGTGAACCCCAGAGTACAATTGCTCGGCATCCTCCGTAAAAGCAATGGAGGTCGAATGGAGGTTAGTCGCATGGAGTCAAAGAATGATGAGGGTGTCATAAGCAGAAGCGTCCCAGAGAGCAAATCCAGACGTGTATATGGGCGCTTATTCGGAGAAAGAAGTTCCGTTGACCAGGAGCTTCTTCGTTGTGTTGTAACGAAGCGTAGAAAGCACATCCCATCACTGCAACAGTTTTGAGAGCTATCTCGGCAGTTTCCTTGGGTCTCTACTTTTTTTTGAACAGACAAGCGCCTGGGATAGATAGCTAGCATGCTTATGTTAGCGCGGAGAAGGTGCGGAGGATTCTAGAGAATGGCAAGTTCGTCTGTTAGCCAAGAATCGTCCGCTGGTGCTCGGGATCGTGATGGTATAAGGGTCGCAGGCAGTGGCGGCGTCGATCAAATTCACCCCTTTCTCTCTTGCCATCACTCCGGCAACAATAAACGAATCGCTCTCCCTCTCCTCAGTCTGGCATCTCAGCACGAGCTACGAGTCCTTGTTTCAGCTTTCAGCATTCCCTGCTATCAACATTTTTGTCTCCACACCGTTAGCTTTGCCGCTGCGTCAGCTTGGACTCACGTTTCGACCCTTGCACAGGGCATGACAGCTTTCTCTGTTTTTTTTTCTGAGACGTGTGGTTTCGCACTCGGTTCTACAGCCGAACTCCCGACCCTCGTAGGAGGGTGAAACAAGAGGCGGTCAGAGGTCGATCCCGACTTGGCTGTACCTCTTGCTCAGCATCCGTGCACGCTGTCACCAAAACCGCTGCCCAGCCACATAACGCGTCTTGAAATGAATAAACTTTTGATTCGATGGAGCGATGGTGCTCGCCATATGGGTGACTCCAAAGCTGTCAACATACGTTTCGAAGAACCAAATGCGCATTCGTGCATTTACGACACACTTGGAGTTTTCCTGTGGTACGCGTCTCACCGATGGACTGCTGCCTCGAAATCTGATGAACGACTATCTCTTACAGCGTGCCGGACGTCCCGCCCAGTTTCGAAACCGTCCTGATGTGGAAAGTCCATGCTTCCTTTCTTGACAGCGCTAACGCTTGTAGTAAGAAAAACGTTTCTCTCATCAGTGTCGGAGTTATGGAACCCTCCAGCTCTCCCATCCCATCTATCTAACCATTGCTTCGCGGTTTTCCATCATGCTTTTGAACCATACCGAACTGAGTCATGATGGTGGTTGCTTTGGCAGCTGCTGCTGTCGGCGTAAATGGTCAGTCTGTGTCTTTGGTGCTTTCTACGTGTTTCGAGGAAGCTATGCCTCGTCTGTTACTTCTACTTCTAGATCCTCGCTCCTCGCTGTTGCCTGTCTCCCAATTCGGAATCGAGATGTTGGGCGGTTACCCTATGTGAACGTTACGGTCAGGAGGTGTTAACACCACCGACAGACTCTGCTTTGTCACGGCATTTTGAAATATGAAGAATGCCGCATTGGTACGTGGATCCTGGTCCGACTCGGCCTGTTTCTCCGGACGCGGTGCAGAATAGACACGTCACCTCTGCCGCGGTCACTTTATATATATGAGGTCAAGGCGTTTTGCTTTTTACTTCCAACAACCACGACACCATGCCTTACCATCCTCCCGCAGACGCATCTCCGAAGGTCAAGGCTTTCGCGGGCTACGTGAATGCCCTATCGGTTTTGGATCTACCGACAGCCATGTCCTATTGCGATGATCAGAAGTTTAAGATGCAGCTGCTCCCACTGTCGTTGGGTCGCCCCGCGGTTAACAAGGCGCAGTTTGAAGAATTTATGAGAACCAATGTCCTCCCATCCTTCGATACCTTGGATGTGCGTTATGATTATTGCGATACGGTTACCCGTAATCTGACGTTTTCGTAGGTTACCGTCCTCAGTGTCCTCGAGTCCGGGGATGAGGCTATTACTGTCCATGTGCGTATGATATTCCTACCCCGGATGGGCGCGCTAAGTATGGTGCCATCACAGGCTAAATCTGACAGCGTGTCGAAACTCGGGACTCCTTGGCACAATGAGTACCTCTTCATCGTACATTTCACGCCTGGAGACAATCCGAAGATGACCACGTATCAAGAGTTCGTGGACACCGCGTTCGTGGCGTCGTTTAGGGCAGAGGAGATGAAGAAGAAAGGGGCGCTTGCTGGCGCCGCGTAAATATGTACAGTGAATCCAATGATATCTTCCCCGCGTTGTACGAGCGGCCTGGCAAGCTCATCAATCCCCTCGACGATCAGATTGGATCGTCGGCAGGTTAAGAAAGCCGACTTCGAGATCGGGGGATCAATTTACCGGCAGTTATCACCCGGCACTGCGGCAATTTAGCGCCACGATTTATTTCTCCCAAATTCTCCCGCTCTCAAGGCGTCGACGTCAAGGACGTCTTTTTTAGACTATCATTGCATCTGATCGCAGAGAAACCCTCCCATGTCGGTAAGATACCCGTCCGCTTCTTTCTCTGCAAGCGTCGAGTTTACGTGTATCTCTAGACGATGCTTTATACCTGCTTCTACGTCCATCTTCTCGCTGACACTGCTGCATTATCGGCGGGAGCACATCGTATACATCTAATTCTGTGAGACTTGATCACACAACTCACGAAGACCCTACGTGCGTTTATTCACGTCGGTATGCTCTCCTTGATTTGATGATCTTCTATGACAGGCTGATGTGGATAATCTCAACAGTTTGCGTGGGATAGAACAAATCTCACTGGTGTCGAACTCGGACACGCTGGAAACCGTGTTATACCTGCAGAGAAGCTATCACCGCCGAGCTTCTGAAGGCGGGAAACCTTCTGCTCGCCGATTTGTGTCGTCGTCAGTCGTATACACGTTTGTAGCTAACATCTCAGATTGAGATTTGGAGCGATCTAGCGAGGCTTGATACATTCTCGTAGTTGACATCTTATCGAAACAAGTACGTCTGTCATTCCCTGGAAGAGTATGCTTTCGTGCTGTACAGTAGTACTGTTTCACCGACTTTCTTGGTCCATAACGCATCCGTTGAACTGGAGCCTGTTATATTACTGGATGACTATTACGACCAATACGCTGTCTACTTTCCTGACATTCAGCGTGTTGGCGTTCGTGCCTCATGAACGATGGAATCCGACACGGACAGCGTCAAGAAGCACAAGAGTTCTTGAAAAGACTCGCTTAACAATGCCACACACTTGAATCAGGACCAAGACAGCGTCTGGTACATCGATGGGACGTACTGTAGTAAGACGTACGAACCGAGCATGAATTGTGACTGATGGCGACGTTCCATACTGCTGCTCGACGACTGTCCAGGGAACGAGGAGCTCCCTAGTTTAATTACACGATTATCATTGTGGGTTGAGACTTACAGCAATCGGTCAAGTTCTGTCACCGACTTATTGTAGACCTCGCGCACAGATCTTTCGAACCTCAGGCTTTCCCCATCCAGCCTTACATAGGCGGTAATAACCATCATCAACAAAAACACGAGTATGTGTGTCGTGTAGACAAGCTTCTAATTGGCTTAGATACGTACTAGTAATCTAAGGCAGTGAGGCAGCGCTTATCTCGTCGAATAGCGCCTGTGGTTGGCAAAGAATCAGCACCGGTAGATGAACTACTGTCACCTTCGTATCTTTAAAAAAACGCCATCACTACATAGTCGGAGTTTGATTGCGGAGTTTGAAGCTTTTTTCTTCTCGACTTTTGGAACGGGGCGTAAGATTTGCTGGCCCGACCAACCATCCTCTTGTACATGACCTCTAGTACCGCCTCCGACGGAGGCCTCAACAAAGCCCGAGTGTGTACGCCTAGAAGTACAGTCCATGTGGGGCTCCAAAGCCGCTCATACCGCACTATACTTGATCATCAACTGTCTTGATCTACTCGCGTTCCAAGTTCCTTTCGTTATCCCGCCACGGGAGTTACGGACATAAACAAAGTATGTACGTTTCGATTACAGCGTATTAGCACCGTCTGGGCTGTGTTCCTTTGCCACCATTTCGATTACGGTTTGGAAGCCACTCGTGCGGAGAGGCCGCTGTTGGGTCGATGATGTGAGTTCTTCAAGCCGCTGTTTCCTTGAATGGACACCTCATGTATCTAGGTAGGCATGGGCGAGATTTGCGTTGGTAGTACTTTTTGCACCAATCATTGGCTTACTTGTGGATAAGTATTCCTCATCCTGGTAAGTGCGGTTAAGGGTTCCTGCGATGTGTACGCCTAACTCGATTATCAGTCGTTACATGATTGTTTGGTCAGTACATACTTACACTCTGAATTCGACTTTGCTGACACCGTTGAAGGTCCAGTCGATTATCGATCTTATTCTCCATCATATATGAGTTCACTCCGATGGACAGCAGTGGCGGTTACTCCGCTGGTTTGATGCGCCCGTCATCGTGTTGCTTGTTATTCTCATCTGCCAACTCTTCCGGGTCTGCGAGCCCGAACCGAGGTGGAAATACATGCTCGGCGCACAGTGCGTCCTCAACAAACAGATCACCATCTCTCAGTTAGTTTGTAAGTCTGTATCCCCCGCGATTAACCTTCTGAAGATGTCTGCAGCAGATCTCGTCCTACTTATCGCACCGCTGAAACTCCTGTGGTGTATCCAGGACGTGGGGCTCAGACGTAGACTCATGGTCATCCTCTCGACGTGAATCGTGGCAACCACAGCAGTCTCTCTCACGCACGCTGCGTCTGGCGAGACGGTCAGTGGTAAACAGTAAGGAAACCGAATTTGGCAATGACCGCTCCGATCGAAGCTTGACTCATACCGCCATGACAGCGAATGTTTCTCGTACTGCAAACGTGACTGCATTCGCCCAAACTCCCGACTACCCCAAGGATGACCATCACCAGAGAATATCGAAGGCGTGGTGTGGTCTACTTGTACAATAGTTTGCGTCAACTATAAAATCTTGGTTTCCTCTCTTCCGCCTCCTCCCCTTTGAATGACGAATAGAATATGACTGGACGCGGATAGTATGCGCGTATTAATCTGCGATTATGAGGTGAGTTTGACAGTCGCTGTCTGCGAAAAGAACTGGGAGGCTTACGAAAATGCATAGGATAGCGGCGATCGGGATGATGGCGCGAGTGGTCGCCCTATGAGATAACACAGCTAGTGCCATCGCCGTCTGCCTCGTTGACGGGTATGCTCGTCTCCATGCACTCCTCGCTGTCTGCCTGTGCAACGGTAGGGATGTATTCGAAGGAGTCCATTGCAATTGGATGGCTGGGTGGGTGGGTGGCGAAGACGTTTAGCGTTGGAGTGCTGGTCCCATTCTATCGCCCTTCGACTCTTCTTATATGCGCCAACATGAATGCGGGAAAGGTACGGGACCTTAGACATCTACCGTTTTGTTTCCCGGCATGTGGGCGAAAACAATAAGGACGCGCTTTGACGTGAGTCTATTTTGAAATGGACGCGTACTTGAATGTTGTTAACAATAAGGATTCTAGAATGTAATGAATCGGCGCCATTAGCATTCCGCTCGGCGTTGCGCAAGGGCGTCAATCGAGTTCGCTGTGAGATCCTGGCCTCCAACTTCAAGCGTTGGCTTTCGAACAGACCACTCAGACCTCATTGTCCGCCGCGTCTCCTGTCCGTATATCGTCCAAAAATGCTGTCGAATCCTCCTTCGGCCTCTAATCCTATTCTTGGCAGCGGAAGCCACCACCCCGGAGACCTCTTATTGTCTTTCTGCACACCAGTTCCCATCATTCCTGCGAAGTCGTAATGCAATTTCCAATAGGATATCAGATCAGCATTCGCGTATCACTCTCAGGACCGTTCGCACCATCAACTGCCAACGCTAAGTTTTCCTTTCGTGGCGCAGCATGAATTGAGGCCGATACTCGTCCAGTCTAAGAGGCGACGTGAGAGCGAAGCTGGTTGGCCAAGACACGCGGATCTTCACTCCCTCCACCATTCTTCATGTTATCAGCCCGATCTTATTGTTCTCAAAGATCGACAAAGTTCTCGGTGGCAATGCGGACTCCATTCATAATCCGACATGACCGTAGAGCCGCAGTTCCTGTGCCCTAACGAACACCACAAAACGTCGAGAGAGACATACATTCCTCGGTACCGTTGACCTTATTGTTTTCAACAGTTCGTATGCTATTGGACTAAATTTTCCCAGCAACGTGGTGAAAGAAGTTCCTGTATCGTGGCGCTATCGGTATCATAGGGAATGTTCTACCGTCCGGAGTATCACCGGTGGGATTGAGGGTGATGGCAAGGGAGCGGTACCGTGCAGATACTTCGAGCAAATGGATGCCTGACGAAACTTTCTCGGTGGTGGGCTCTGAACTGGATATATCATTACCTTGAATGTCTCTCTGATGAGAGTGCCGACGGGTGCCCGGGAGCGGTTAGTCTCCCGTATCGAACACAAGAGTAATACGGTTGTACAGAGTATTAGATACTCCGCAAACGCATAGCGATTGCGGTCCTACGTACTAGTCTACAAAGTATTCTAGAACATTCTCTATGACTCATAGTTAGAACCTACTCGAACTGTCGAGTTGCTACTCCAACAGGTGGAGATGTACAAGAAACAAGTGCACGATGATGGCGAGCTAGGAGGTTATGTATCGGCTTCGCCGAATCGTGTGCGACTTACGTTTTGTGGCACAGCTAATATACTGTACGCTCAGTGTGACAAGGATGTCGCTTCGTCTTCTGGGGAGACACCCGGATGGCTCATCATCTTGTGTCAAAAGAAACCAGATGAAAAACAGTGAGGAGGAGGGGCATTCGGATACAGGGAATCGAACCCCGAGCTAGCGCGCCACAACGCGCAATTGACGACCTACGAGAGCCATTACACCATATCCGACACGATTGCGATACACAGCGCCACCAGATTCTTCGGAACTAGAAGTCAAGCGAAATAGGAGGGTTTAAGCGTGCAAATACTTCGCGAGGAGAAGGCCGTTTTGCAGGTGGGCGGTGAACTGGGATATATTATTACATATATCAAACGTATCCCAGATCTACTTCCCAAAGGAGAACTCAATCCAACAAGTTAGCCATAACCTCCTTCCCAAACCTCGGCGTGATCCTGCACTTAAACGGCACCAAACGACTTTTCCCCAATCCCGTGAGTACAAACCAAAGCGCACAACACAATCGAGACTCACTTCATAGGCTCCCCGACGGGTTTGAACTCCGGTGGCACCGCTTTCCCATTCACGACAATAGGATCAACTTGGAGCGTGGCGAGACATGTAGCGAGCGTAGTGAAGATGGTTGCTTCAGCGAGCATGCGGCCCGGGCAGACCCTAATAAATGTCTACTATTAGCCCACGACGAATAAAATAAGAAGAAGTCGTTCGTCTACCAAAGCCCCATACGTTGAACACGGGGTCCTGTTCGGGTGTCGAGCCCAAGAAACGTGAGGGATCGAACGTCTCTGGATCCCTGTAGAGCGTGGGGTCTCGGCCCATTTTCCTACCCGCGTATCAGATGCCAGTATGACGTCCGAGAGAGAGAAGGGATGCAGACCAGATGTTGAACATGATGATGCTGCCTTTCGGGATGAAGTACCCGTCGACGACGTCGTCTTGGGATGGGGCGTGTGGTATGCCTAGTATGCATGTTAGGATGCTGGCGAGTTAGTTAAACTGGCGACACACCCGTCGGGACAGGAGGATGAATCCTCAGGATTTCCTTGATCAAGGCGCCGAGGTATGGGAGACATTGTCTGTCCTCGTAAGTCGGTAAACGGTCGTGGCCGACGACTACCTCAATTTCGGCTTGAGCCTGCTTCTGTATCTCGGGCTGGGTGGCCATAATGTAGAAGAAAAAGTGCACGATTATCGCGAGCTAGAAGCAGGTGAGGATGAGCATTGGCTTCGAGGAATCGAGTGGGACATACGTTCTGTGATCCAGCTGACATTCACGAACGATTAGTGAGATAAGAGCGTAGAAGAATAAACATACCGCCAAGCCAAGACGCAGCGACAGCAACCATAGTGGCTTCGTCTTCTGGGGAGATGCCGTTCCTTAGACGATGAGAAATATCGGACGGCTCGTCGGTACCGGTAGTCTGTTCATTGATAAGTAAACAGTCGCTACACGGCGTGGCATCAGACTTACCACAGCCTCCTTGGTCATATCCATCAAAGCCGCCTTCCATGCCTTGGCTTTCCCTTGGAATCCAGCGCCAGGGAGCCATCCCGGAAGGAAGCGAACTAGAGAGGGTTAAGTTCAGACTGGGGATGAGAGTAGAAACAACTCACGGGAGGGTATAACGTTTATAGCAAATCTAGCAGCGGGGACAACGCCGAGGTTGAATCCCCTCATCGCCTCCTCAGAAATTCGGGCAAAGTCGTCATCGTAATCCCTCGCGGTGTATCCGTAGATGATCCTCAGCAACGTCGAGGCGGTGTGACTAACGAGCCGGGGGATAAGGAATTATTTGCTAGTAGAAGGTCAAGAAACCGACATACTGCTGCCCATAACCCAACCAGCTTGGTATATAACGTCTAGGAGAAAGCTTGTTTGACGGGGACGGCTCTTTCGGTTCGCTTTTAGCGGTAATAATAGAACGACCGTTGTGGGAGGAGGATGGACGTGGGGAGATCGGCAGGCAGGCCACTCAATTGACACATGTACGTACAGCTATTCATAGAGAAGACTAGTCCTTACGCTCCTTTGTTTCTACCACCAACATGGGCCTCCTCGTCGCTCTTCTTCAGAGACTAGCCGATATCTTGCTTCCGTGGACCTGTCGATGGGTTCCCACCCCCAAGTCCTTGAAATACACCTGGCCTGGCAGCATCGCGGAGTTGAGACGGGCGAACGATCGGGGCGCAGAAGCGTGGGGCGCGCTTGCTGATAGACTCCCCAGTCATGGCGTTGAACTTTGGCCAGCGGACTCTGATGACTGGGCGCTCGTTCGACCGCCTCTTGCGTTCGATAACGGCTATATGCGGAGCGGCCGATTTTCGTCTTCAACCATTGCGGAAACTTCCGTGAAGAAAGGTTGGCTATATTTGGTGCGTGCTCAGAATAACCATGTTGAGATACGTCTCTCAAATAAGGTAGAATTCCATGATGCGAGCCGTGCGCTGCAAAACTTCACGCGCAGACTATGTTTGCAAAGTGCTTTCTATCGGCACAGACGGGCGGACTGGGCTCAACGCACTTCGCCAAGCGCTCTCCGAAGATGCCCAATTCTGTGCTGAGAATCACATACTGCCTCTTCTTAGAGAGATTCACGTAGATGAGGTTATTATTGGACTCTTTCCCATGGGCAGTCCGACTACGTTTAGCGACCTGTTTAACCCGCACTCTGCACGACCGTTTAACGAGGTCTTTCCGATATACTCTGCAGAATGGGTCTCTGTTGGGGATTTTCTGCATATCGCTGCTCAAGCTTTGGAGGTCAGCGCAGTACTTGTTCATGTTTAATTGTCGTTCTGACCAAGTTGAAGGCTCTCATATTTCTCCAACACCAACGCGTTGCTCATCGCGTACGTCCTCATGTAACCCGAATTCTTTTTACTAAGATGCTTCCAGGATGCATTCCCAAGCAACTTCATGATCGAAT
>QLPD01000192.1:0-34247 GCA_003314085.1 Hymenopellis raphanipes
TCAACCTCAATTGCGTTTTTGCACGCCACCGACCAATCATCTCATAAACCACCAAACTGGGAGGAATGAAAACCTGCACCGAGGCGCACAAGTCCTGCGAGCACCAGTCCAGCCAAAAAACAAAGCGGACCCGTCGAGTGGACGTATAGGGGTGGCAGTAAGAGTGGCGCCAAACGTTCAAACCGCATGCTCACTCGCGTCCAATCCCCCCCCTCCCGCTACACTAACCGGATGGAGCAACCTCTCATATTATAATAGGAGTGTGATAAGCCCGTCCAAGAAAGCCAATCCTCTTCGATCAAAGCTGCTAATTGAAGTCGTGGCAAATCAAATACGCAGATTAAACCACATACAGAAAGGAGGACATACACTAGTAAAAAGACCCGGCCATTATCGTCTCCGTCCGCCCCGCACAGGCGCAACAACCACAACGTCATCATCCGAATCCTCAGCAACCAGCATCTGCACGGGCTTCTTCGCCCTGCTCGCGCGCCGCGGCGGCGGCCTCACCGACTGGGATCGCAGCGTCTCAGCATCATCATTATCGTCCTCGAGTTCATCAACATCCAACGTTGCTCCTCCTCCGTCATACTCGTCCTCCGAATCCTCGATGAAAAGCGACTTGGAAGCAGCACGTCCTTTACCTTTGCCTTTGCCTGCCTTGGAAGCACCGGCCTTCTTCGTCGTCTTGGCCTTGACAGGTTCCGCCACCTCCTCGTCATCCGAGTCAAACAACGCGATCGAAGTCGTGTCCGGTTCTTCTTTAGGGGATTGCGCTTTCGCCCTGGCTTTGGCCTTGGACTTGGAAGACTTCTTGGCCTTGTCGTCATACGCAAAGTCCTGCGTGTCAGTGGTCGGGAATTCTGAAGCAAGAAGCTAGTTAGTGATTTGTGTTATGAGACGGCAAGCAATGTCCATACGTTGGTCTAAATTCGTAGACTGCAGCGTCGCGGGATCGCTAACGACCAAGTCGACCACGGCGCTCCGTATCCTATCCACGACTTTCTGCAGGAACACATCAGCGATACACCAAAAGTAACGTTCATATGCCAAACCTTCTTGAACTTCTTAAAGTTAGGCAGCCCATCCCACTCTCGGTTCGGCTCCGCCCTACTCTTCGCCCGGCCGTCCTTCTTGTACACCTCCAACGGAACGACCACCATAAAATTGCCCCGTATATTCGTGTCGTCCCCAAAGTCATCCAAAAGCTTCCACTGCTCATGCGCAGCGTCCTTCTCCAAATCCGGCTTCGATATCTTCAGTTTGTTGAACTCCCTATCATACTCGTCCTCGTTCTTCTTGCCTCGTTTCGTCGACGCGATAGCCTTCAAAAACGCCGCGTCCGTGTCGGGTTTCCCGGGATCCGCACCAGGTTTCGCTGACTTGGAAGCCTTGACAGTCGAAGGTGGAGGCCGCATTTGACCATCCTGGACAACCGTAGTGGGTAGGCGTTCAACAGCATTGACGTTTTCCACGGCTCGTTTCTTGGACGGAGGAACTTCGCTTGAGGACTGTGTCATCGAACGCGGTTGTAACGCCTCCCCAACTTCTGCCATTTCGACATCCTCGGTCTCACTCGCTTTCCTTTTCTGACCTCGGGACTGAGTGGGCCCGGTGGATTGAGTCTGTGTCTCCTCCTCTTCTTCGTGTACCGTTCGTAAAAATCCAGCGCCCCCAGGAGTGTCAGATCCAAATTGCGTCTGGCTAAACGCGGTACCATCGAAGGACATGCCCGCGTTATCCGGATCAAGAGAGTCGAACAAGGCCTTATGTTTCTTGTATGATGGCTCTTCCTTTGGCGCCAATGAGGCAAATTGAGAATCTAGAGTTTCTTCAACTGTCTCTCGTCGACGTTTCAACTGTCGTCTCGGAGGGGGTAGCTAAACAGAGAGACAAATGAATGACTTGATTAGTTCTTCACAGTATGACTTACGGAGCTGGAAGTGCTTGCAGGAGTTTCAGTCTCTGGTGGCGGACCTGTAGTGTCCGGAGATACACCCAGCAAGACCGAATGGTCGTCTATGCCAGTAATAACTGGAAGCCCTCCTTGAGCACGACGTGTTAACGGCTAAATGAATCTCAGACATCAGTATGCCATAAAGTTGATAAAGGAGAATCGATACTCACGCGACGCTCCGTTTCAGGTTGAGTTGACTCCATTATACCGAGCTCCTCTTTATCTTCTTGTGTGATAACACGTCTCTTCAATTTCTATGGAACTACGTTAGTTAGGCTCATTTCTTGTACGGAGCGACTTACGCGCCGGGCAGGTACGGCGTCTTCCACAGAATCCGCAGTGATCGGCTCTGGTTGGGGTGTTGATGATGAAGGTTCAGAGGTCGACTGCATAAAGAGAGGCCGTTAACTCGAGATGGAAATAAGCATGCGGCGCTACTTACAGGTCCAACGACATTAATACTTTTAGATTTTGCCATGGTAATATCTACTTCCTGTGAGGGCTGACGAGATGCAGCGCGCCTAGGAGGCTTCCTGCGAGCAGGAGGCGGCGTTGGTTCAATCGGCGTTTCCATACTTTCCTCCTCGCGGGGAGCAGTCGAAGATTGGGACGCGTCAGGACCTCCTGATAGTTAACTGTAAGAAGCAGAATCGGTGGGTGACATTGCGCGTACCTGAGGATTTGTTACGCAGCGACGTAACATCGGCCATAAGAACAGCTTCTATTAGTTCCATGGAAGTTGAAAATCCAACGCGAAAGCTTGAGAGAAATATTAAGACGCGGTTGAAGTCAGGCTCGTCAAAAAACTCACTTGGTTGCTTCACCGATGAATTTGTCCCAAGTTGCCTTTCCAACGGCAGAAGTCATCGCTTGTGGGTCGGCGATAGCAAGCACCCAAGCGCCCTCCTTGGCAACGCCACGCGACAGCGACCTCTTCCACTTCTCAACCCCATCCTGGACATTGAAGGTTTCAATGGCACCGCCACCGCGCTCAATCATCAACCGCAGGTCACTGTCAACTTGGCGCGACTGATCTCCGACGCACAAGAAACGGAAAGACTTGAAGAGATTCAGTCGTGACTCGTTCGGGAGCCATATATTGTCCTTTTGAAACTTCCTGTCCAGCGATTCAGCACATTTGGGGTAATATTTCTTGGAAGATGGAAGTTGAAAGTTGAATTCCAACGAATCCTTGTCATCGCCAGGGAGAGCCCCTATTCGGACGACCTCGTCCACCCATTCAGGCGTGAAGATGGAGCATGTAGACAGTAGGGAGGTGGCAATTGCGGGGGACGCGTCGCAATGTCGTGTAATATGGTGGGTAACATGGAGATTATGAGTGTAAACGATACTGATAGCTATATAGGCTGTTAGCATATCGCCTAAAGTGTGGTGGAAGCCTAACCAAGGGAAGCCAATGATTCAAGGGGGAGTGACAGTTTTGGCGAACTGACGAAGAAGCAGACTGGTTGCCAAATGGCGCTTCGAAAAGGTTAGTAGAATAGACAACGTCGGGACGATATCAGCGTACTAGAGCTCAATTTCTGAGGTAATCGCAATCTTGTCGTTATGTTGTAGGACTACCAAAGTGTCGATACCGACGGGGATTCGGTCATCGCCTCGGTGCACTTTGAACGTTTTGGTCCGCTTGTTTACGATTTGGAGAGCTGGCATGAATGTTGGATCTGACTGGAATACTCGTGTTATTGGGGCTAAACAGGGAAGGCTGGGTGCGACATACTGCATTGTCCAACGGATAATCACCGACAATAATCACGCAGTTTTCATGAACGGAGATTTTTTTGCTATTGAGCACCAAAGGATGGTTCTTTCTACCGATCGTGTACGACTTTCCAGGCTTCAACACTTTCCGCTCTGAAAAGGGTGAACGAGGACCTCCTCGGTGTGGCAATGCGACATACTGGTAAAATTAAACTCATCCTTGGCGGGGCTGTCGAACGGACCAGCTATAATCCACATTGACGCGACGGCAAGGTTCTTGACCAGTTGCCTATCCCCAAAGGGACAAAGGTCTTTGCTTCGATCGCTGGATACAACAGGTGAGTGAGTGGAGAAAGCATCAATGAGAACTCGCCGGTTCCCAATAGAAACAAGGCCGTCTGGGGTAGAGATGCAGACGAATTCAAGCCGGATCGTTGGTTGAATAAGACCAGCGAAAAGAAAGGACCTACCCTTGGTGTTTATGGAAACTTGTAAGAAGGACACTGTAACTTTTCGGCAGTCAGTTGACGTCCATACCAGATTGACGTTCGCAGGGGGAACGACAACGTCGCACAGACCAGGATGATGGTACGGAACAAAAAGCGCGACTGTGACATTGCCCGTGACGAGACGCGTTGACTCGGAGTCGGACCGAATGTACCGGCTCCCATTTCGGGTTTTCTGACTCTCTCCTCAACTAGCGGCCCCTGGAGGGGACAATCCTTGTGCATGGCTACAGCCATGTAGAATTCAGTCTAAGTTCATTGATCATGTTAAAGCTACAAGAAGGTTCTGAGTTGCTGCCTGTTTCCATACTGCTGACATCTTTTTCCTAAAGACAACAATGCTCAAAGCTGCTGACAGCCTGCTGTCGGCCCCTTGCATCATTTCCACTTGGTTTTACAGAACACATCTCAGTCAAGCACCCTAACTTCACCTTGGCTTTGAAGTTCCAACATGAACATCTACTGGAAGCCTAAATTCATGGGCTAGGCCTAATGTTGATTGTAATGAAAGCTACAATGATGCGAGCCCACTCGCATTGTTTTTGCTGTCTGTGTTTACCCAAGCTGATGAGGCGGGTACACCCTAAATCAACTTGAACATCTGAGGCCACTTGTTCAGTATTTCAGACCATCACCATTCAGTTTGTGATCTCAACATCTCACCTTTCCTTTTCCTACGGGGTGGGGGAGTCATTGAACACTGTTGGATGCTTAAGATGAGAAGCTATGCACTGATACCAAGATCAGTGCATAATGACATAGCAGGTTATGGGGAAGGGCACACACAGGGGAGGCCGTGGGCCCCGACAGGGAGACTCCAGTTGAGGCAGTCAGCCGCGAAACCCAAACCCGAAGGAGCACAGCGACACATCTGGCGGGTGAGGATGGAATCTCCCTGCAAAGTGAGTGGTACAGATACCCAAACACGAAGGGCCTGAAGGGACCGCATCGTACCACTCACATAGTAGCACGTGTACCATGTGTCCCAGCCACAGAATACACGGGATGCGAACAGGTAGCAGTACCATCTCGCGAAAACATAGCGGTTGCGTAGCATTGTGTGTCCCGGCCACACAAATAAGTACACGGTAATGCAGGAAAATGTAGCAGAGTGCATTGCCATACATAAAAGTAGCAACAAACGTAGCGAAAGTAGAAGCAGTCACTACTGCCGACACATGAAGCGGTAGCATGGTCCGTGTTGTCAGCAGTGGTTGCGGGGCGGAGAAAGCAGCGAGCGCGCGATGGCAATGCACGTGTAGCACGGTGATAAAACGAAATAGGCATTCCGAGACCGCAACAATCAGCGAGTAGCGGGCGATGGCAGACACTCACTAGAGAAGGAGTAGGCATGCTTACGACGTGTCGCAATCGCCGCAGCCCCGAAATCGGCCTAGGAAGCACAGTCAGGCGCTGTCACTGCAAAATCGCTCCATCGAGCCGAAGTCCAGAAATTCGAGAGAGTAGAAAACATCGAGGCCACAAGAAACGAAAAACAAAGTCGCGGGTGCTAGCTGACCGCCGTGGAGTCAGCGCGCCCGACTTTCTCTGACGCGACGACGATCGTGATGGAGGAGCGGAAGAGAGAGGAATTGATCGTATCACTTACGTGTCCGAAGACCTCAGTCTGCCCTCCATCGCTTGCTCCCTCGTGCCTCAGTCTAACAAACTTACAATCCTTGCTAGGCGCAAGGAAATTTTCAGAAACATGGTACATTATCGCATTCCAATCTAGAGGTGTGCAAATCTATGTGAAATCTAAATGTCTAGGGTCTAGGTAAGTGCTACAGGATATAAACAGGTACAATTGCATTATTGAATGTGGTCTCTAGACGATGGTGCTCTGTCCTGGCGTTTCGCCCATAGAGTACACTTGGTGCCCCGGCTTGGAGCCACGGTCGAGCCTTTCCATCGATGGCACGCGAGAAAGTGCAGGCGTGTGAAGAGGCTGCAGGTATCTTGTTAGTATGAGCAAAGCAGACAGCAGAATGACACTAACCGTGTCGACAGGCGTAGGAATTGCCGAGTCGGGGTATCCGCGTCCAACAGGTTGGGTTATGAATAGCGCGACACTGCCATCCTCGTTTCGCCGTGCTATAACACTGAGATAGCAAGTTAGCTCCTAGCTTGGAATATCACGTCGCTAAACGCACTTGCTCAGATCCTCGACCAAGAAATCAGGGTTCTCTTTCTCAAGAGATTCGCGAGTGTGCGACGTGCAAGTGGCCAAGACGAAACACCCTGCAGCCTTGCCAGACCGAATTCCTGTCGGGGCATCCTCAACGACAACGCCTGCCAAAAAGATAAACAAATGGTGGAAAACACGATGCGCAACAAGTACGTACAAGATTTGGGTTCCACATTGTTCAACTTGGCGCCCAAAAGATATGGGTCGGGAGCAGGCTTGCCGTGCTGCACGCTCTCGGCGGTTACAAAGTGAACAGGCGTTGGTAACCCTGCTGCAGGGAGAGCTTTCGATGCGTAGAAGAATGTCGCTGACAAGCGGTAAGCGACATGAAGGCACGATAGGATGCGAAATGACTTACACGATGTGCAGACGCTCCATCCTTGATCTTCGTCTGGCCGTCCGCCCTGGATACCAGATAACAGCTTCTTCACCCCCGGAAGGGCGATGATTCCGCCACCCTCGGCCTTGCTGGCATTGCTGAGGATTGCTTCCTCGAACCGGACGACTTCCTTCTTTAAAAGCTCTTCGTCGCTGATCTTGCACCACTTGCGCAGCGCGTCGATGGTACGGTAGCCATGAGCGGAAGCCAGGATATGTGGCAGGTCCAGGAAGTCGTATCCAGTGTTTTTCAACAAGTTCCAGGCCGCAGTTACGGCAGGAGATGAGTCGATGAGGGTTCCGTCCATACTGGTGGAATAATCAGTTGATCCAGTCAATCCAACGCGTGGAACTTTGAACATACTCAAAGAGAACCGAAGACGTCGTCATCTGGATGGTGGTGGGCTCGACATCGGGGGAGGAATAACCAGACATGATAGGAATAAAAGTAAGTCGCGTCACAGACGTGTGTCTACGGGTCTAATGTTTGTCTAGAGGGAATGGGATGGAGGATGATGAAAGTTTTCGTGGAACTGGGCCACATCTATTATATCACACAGAGGACTTGGCAGAAGCGGATATGGATTATCCGTCGCGCCCTCGATTTATTTTTAGCGAACCTAAAGGAGCACCGCCGCGTCGGCATGGAGCCACACTCGCGTCCTCACTCCAAACAGTGCAACGTTTGCAACTGATTTCCACCCTCGAATTTTGCGATATCAGAACAAAGACCCCACTTACGTGTCACTCTGGGTTATTATCTCGCGCCTTCAGGCGAAGAAGACGGGAAGAAGGCCTTCCCTTGGGTCTTTCACCACGTAAAAAGCACAGTTATCTATTATGCGATGGAGCGCGCCTGAGTGGCGCGCTCATTTTTGGCTCGGTCCCGTCGCCACGGTCCTTTGTTGGATTGACGTCACCAGCTAAATTACGCGGCGGTGTAGCCTGAACGCCACACAGCTTGACATATGTTATTTCCGTTTGGGCCTCCGATCAACGTTCACTTTGGCAACTTGCTCCAAAAAACGTCCTCGTTTCGCTCAATTAGGCGCTGCGAATCCTGCCGACACCATCGCCGCGTCGCCGCCTCCACCTGTAACACACATCCCTTTCGCTAAAACTTGACCCGGTCCCAATTCGTCATCCTACGTTATCGAAAATTTAGGTGATTCTCCTGTACATGCTTCTCGCCTTCATTTTTATTACGACCAACTTCATCTTAATCTAGATTTCACGATTTTAGACATATAGACGCTCTGCAAACGCCACTCTCCTTCCCTCCGCCGCCTTCATCCATCTTAGACTTCTAGATCATGGCGTCCGACACCACACGCGTTACGTCGCAATTGGCAAAGACTCATATCGACGACAGTCCTCTATCCTCATCCGCGTCTTCCTCTCCTTCACCAGCGCATTCTACCTTCGGCGATAGCACTCCCGTTTCTGCCATCTCGTCGCCAGACTCGTCGCGTCCACCTTCTCCGTTATTAAGGCCTCTCCCGAAGCCTACAGGCGCTGGCGGTCTCCATCGCGGCCTTCCTTCGAAACCTTTCGGTTTCAATGCTCTCAGCGGGGCGAGCATGAGTTTCACCGCTATGGCGAACTCTGCCGTCAAAAAGAAGAAGGCGATGAATGGGAAGCACGACATCCCATCCAAGACCAGTTCGCCATCAGAGTCTGACGATGAGGGCTCGACCGATAGTCATGGCGCGACATCTACCGATAAGAATCGTCCACCTCCTGCGCGTCGCACGTCCTCGGCTGCGATGGCCCCCTTTATTACCAAGTTCGATTTGTATGAGCCAGAGCAGTATATCGTGGACGAGAAGAGCGGCACGCGCTCTCCTGCGCGCCTCGAGAAGATTGCTGTCATTGGCAACGGTAGCTGGGGCACGGCGCTCGCCCGCGTTGCCGCTATCAACGCCGCCGAACGCGAAGGCTTTGACCCGGAAGTGCGTATGTGGGTACGCGAGCGGGAGGTACTTTTTCCCTTTCTCAACGTCATCGGCCCCTGATCACTGATTCGCGTTCCTCTTTGCTGTGCTGTGCAGATACCCGGACGCGGCAAACTTACGGACATCATCAACGAGACGCATCAGAACGAGCGGTATCTCCCTTCCGTGGAGCTGCCAGAGAACCTCATTGCGGTCCCTGATATCACGACGGTGGTTCAGGACGCCACGCTCATCTTGTTCTGCGTTCCTCATCAGTTCCTTCCTGATGTTTTGAAGGTGATCAAGAAGCCCGGTGTTATCGCGAAGCGAGCTCGTGCGATTTCTGCTATCAAGGGCGTTGATGTTCAGATCCACGAGGAGACTGAGCATACCGGGCAGGTGAAGAGGACGGCTGATATCTATACCTTTCCTGGTGTTATCGAGAAGGAGCTCGGCATACCTTGTTCTGCGCTTGGTGGTGCCAATATCGCGTTGGACGTGGGCAAGGGCGAGTTTTGTGAGACGACGATTGGTGTTCCGGGCCCCAAGGATGCTGCGCTATGGCATGCCGTATTCGACGGACCAGCTTTCCGCGTACACCCCATTGAGGATGTCGCTGGGGTTTCGCTCAGTGGTGCCTTGAAGAACGTCGTGGCTCTTGCTGCGGGTTTCGTAGATGGTATGGGCCTCGTTAGTCACTTTCTATTCTCCCATCTCTTTTTACGTTCTGACGTCTTTTCATTTCGTACAGGGTGGAAACACCAAAGCGGCGATCATGCGCATCGGCTTGCTCGAGATGAGCACCTTCACACTCGAATTCTTCCCCAAGTCGAACCCCTTTACGTTCAGCCATCACTCTGCGGGCATGGCCGATCTGATCACGACGAGCTTTGGGGGACGTAACCGCAAGTGCGCCGAGGCGTACGTCAAGTCGCGTCCCGAGTATGGGGGTGGTGGTTCCAGGACGTTCGACGAGTTGGAGAAGGAGCTGTTGAACGGCCAGAAGCTTCAGGGTGTCGCGACGACGAAAGAGGTGTTCGATTTCCTCGCTATCAGAGGCCGCCTTGAAGGCTACCCCCTGTTCGACAAGGTGTACCGTATCAGCTTCGAGGGGCTGGACCCCAAGCGACTCTTTGAAGATCTGTAAACGACCTATTCATTTTTGTATACCTACTGCTCATCTCGCATCCAACCCATTCTTTGTACCGATAGAACAACCGTACCTCCCTTGTTTTGCATGCTTTACATATTTATTCTTTAGACTCTTAAAAAGCATTTATAGAAACTTAGATAGAGTAGACATCATTATTGCATTCATAGATGTTCGTATACAATTTTCTCAGATTGTTTCGTGTATCATTTATGTACTAGACTTACTGGTGAATCTTGACCGGATTCCACAGAGACGCGGTGTTTGGCGTCGTCTTCCGGCTTGTAGCATAGATTCCCTGTTCCGTCGAGTCAACAATTCCATCATGCGACGTGCGATTCCGTCTGCAACAGCTTGACCCACTCTATTACTACCACTACTTCCTTGTCCAGTTTAATTGTGGCGTTGAATTTGAAAGTCGAGTCGGAGTCTTGGACACGTGATGTCTCCGGTTTTCATTCATTCTTTCGTGCAAACGCTCATCTCTGCACCCGTTTTCCGCAGCGTCGAGTCATAAACCACCTCTTGCAAACGTTCACGGACCCGCTGACATGCGGTATATTTTTACTTGTCCAAGTTTGAATGCGCCACCAGCGCTCAGGTAAATATCAGACAGCAGGTATTGATGAATGGTCACTCTGAGCCTTCGGATTAGCTTTTGGGCCCTTCAGTGGCGGGCAGGTGATGGGCGGAGACATGGTGATGACCCCGTCAGACGACCTCTGCGTACGAGATGGCATGGTCTCGTCTGTTTTTGAGTTTCAGTTTCGACTCGCGTCGGGAACAGTGCTGGTGTTCCTGGTTCGAGTGAGATGTTATAAAAGCGAGGTGGGTTTATGTTTTTTTTGGCTCAGAGTCACTCTCAAAGGTGTTCCAACTCGTACTCAACATCCCCAAGCTCTTTTCTTCTCTCTGAAAATGTTTCCTCGTCTCCCTGCCATGGTCGTTGGCGCGTTGGCGCTTGCGTCGATGGTCAAGGCTGCCGTGAGTGTCGCACCGTTTGCTTTGGCATTACTGTGCTCGTTGACTGACAATTACTCTTGTAGCCTGCCGACGGTGTCTGCCCAGTTGATCAAACGAACCAATGCTGCAACCAGTTCAATACGGTAAGCTTCTTCCTCAGAGACAGCGGCGAACTTCTCTTGACTTGGCACTGTCCCCTAGGTTTCCAACCTGCTCAAGGATCCACAGACGCCCGCGGCTGTCTTGCAAGTCCTCCTGCAGCCGGGCCTCCCTGTGAGCGCCCTAGTGTACGTAGCGCGCGCCCTTTTTTAAATGTATGATGTCTCAGCTGCTTACTCGTCGGCCAGCGGTGTCGGGTGCGTCCCCGTTCTCCTCGGGAATACCTGCAGCGAGCAGAATGTGTGCTGCCCCAACAACCAGGGTGTGAGTGCCTTGCTTGTAGACATCGAAGTCGTCTGGCCGGGGTCTGATTTTGTTTTACAGCTCGACCTCGTCTGGGTTGGCTGCAACAATGTCCAAGTTTGAATGTACCAATTGTCGGGTTATCGGTAGCCAAGGATGCGAATTTTCTGGGTTTTTTTGTTTTTGTTTTTGAAGAAATTTAGGCGGAAAACTTTGCACATGTTGTTGTTGAGGCTCTTTTTCATTTACGACTCGTCTTTCAAGGTTGTCCGTAGTTACGTCTTGGGTTTGTTGCGTAGTATCTTCAACTTGGGCTTTTTGTTGTGTTTTGTGACCATGCTCCCCGTCCGAGTCTCATTCGTAAACATTGCTAGAGACAAAGTTTCGGGCCCTTGCTTTGAAGATTTCAGAGGTCTCTGACCCTCGTTGGTCTACGTAGTACTAAGTACCCTAATTCTCTTTCACACCGTCAGTCTACTACGTGCTGTCCCCCCTTCCCAATACAGACTCGGAGATGAGCGGAGCTCATCAAGCCCTGAATCTACTTCAACTGTATCTTTTGAGTTCGAGCTCCAGGCCTTACTTCTCTGGTGCACATGACCTTGGTTGACGAGAAGATATTGGAGCAGACAGGGCGTAGAGGGGGTTGTTAAGCTACTTGGACTTGATGGTCTTCTCGACTTCATTGTGGTAGCAGTCGACGACGCATCTGTATCCTTCTGGCAGAGACGAATACTTACTTATAAAGCGACCATCCACTTTAAATCCAGTACGTGATGCAATCGCGACGCGTAACGCGTCAGTTAGCCGGCTCAAAACTTAAAAGTTGGAGATCTGGATGTCCCAAGTTGCAGGCTACCAATTCCGACCTTCATTTGACTGCAACATAAGAGAAAATACCACGTCTATGACTTAGCTCACTTGCTGTGAAGAGAACAGTCCAGTGGTGGCGCAATTTCGGCCCGACGGCTCAGCCAAGGCAATCACTAATATTGAAAGTCCGCCAGACCCTCTTCATCATCCTTCTACTTTCATCTTGACTTTCATTGTACTTACCTCTCATGGGCTTCTCATCCCTGGAAATTCGGTGACCTCCCGTTTCCCTCTTCTAGAACGTACACCGGCCGTATCAGCTTCACAGCACGATCTTCGTTTGACGGTACGACGAAGTGGTATTCGAGTACACTGTTACTATGCGGCGCATTTTTAGCTCACATCCTGTCCAATATGAACGCCTCTTATTCTCTAGGAAGGTTCGAACACCGGCCCAAAGCCCCCAATCCCTCGAAACGGAAGTGTTCCACTGGCACTGAAGCAACTTCGTAAATAGTTTCCTGTCTGGCGGCAATTAACTTCACAACTTGGCGGTGGCGAAAAACGCGACGGACAGGTAACTGCCGCGATTCGTGGCGGTGGCCTCGGACTGGCGAAAATTCTAGATGGATTGAAAATCGGCTTCGGTGACCCTTTGGAGAACAAGCCGAGTGGTCCTGAGATGTATAAAAGGCCAGGACGCGAGACGTTGAAAGCTCATCACCTCCAAGTGTTCCCCCTCGAGGTCTATTACAGTCTCTTGTCAAAATGTTTGCTCGCCTCTCTACCATGGTCGTCTCTGTTTTGGCGCTCGCGTCGCTTGTCGCCGCCGTTGTAAGTGTATTACCGCTTGCCTACGCTGCTCATTTGCTAACGGCGATGCGTAGCCTACCACGGACACATTCGGCAAGTGCAAGACTGGCGAAAATAAGTGCTGCGAGACGGTTGATACAGTACGTTCTTTCTAGCCTCTGTGAATCCATGCCACTGACGAACACGCTCACCCAGTTCAACAACCTGGAGCACGCCCACAAGTTTCAAGGCCTGAACGAGGCGAAACTGCTTGAACTCAAAGCTCTCTCCGGGCACAATCAAAAACTGTGCGCACGTTCGATTTTGACATGAATGTCTTTTGCTAACCAACAGCTACAGTGGCATGAAGTGCGTCGACGTTGCATCGACTGGTTGCAGCAACCAGAATGTGTGCTGCGATCACAACAGCTATGTATGTCGTCTTGCTCGTGAATACCATACTGTCCTCTTCTGATTTACTTTCCAGGATGGCGGTCTGGTATATTTTAACTGCAACAACATCAATGCTTGAGCGACAGTCCATTCATGCTTATTCTTCTAAGAACCATATTCTTGGCTGCTGTTCGCAGGTTTTCTTTTTGTTGTAGCGGTACCTACTCTGCGTTTTCCCTTATTATGAATCTGTTGTTGTTATCTAGTCTTCAGTCGTTATCGAAATCTACCGTTCATTCTATGCTACATGGCATCGGGATATGGGACGTCAAAGGGACGTCAACTTCCAGAATCAATCATGACGCCACTCGTTTCTCCTTGGATGCGCCACTTATTCTCCAGACTCAAGGTGCAGTGGCCCGCTCTCAAGACGCCCAATCTTTCCACCCTCGTGAAGCATGGTCGGAACTTTAACTTGTTCTATCAAATAGCTATCGCCAGCCCGCCAGGAAATAGAGGAGCTGGATCGAAGTGGGTGGAGTCCTAGGTTTATAGTATTGGGCGGCCATGTTTAAAAACAGACTGCCAGTGAGGTATCTCCGGCCCGGCTTCCGCCGTGTCTGAGGTAGCTGTGGCGCACAAAAAAGCAGGGAACGGCAAGTAGGGTTTGTGTTATGAGAGCTCCGCGCCGACACTGGACCCTTACGGGGGCCAACTTACAGTGCTCAGCCACGAGACAGCCGAAAATCCAGAGGTTGTCGTCTTCACCAGCAGACCTCGGGGTTCTCGGTCGCCAGTTTGTAAACCGGTTTATAAACACTCATGTTTGAAAATATGTTCATAAAATCTTGTACATTAGCCGAATTTAATATAAACTAAGCCCTAGGGTGGACAAGGAATCATATCGATTGCAGGAACGCGTAACGACTGCTCGTTAGACTACTGCTCTACAAGTACCTGTGAGATCTTAGTGAAAGACGTGGGGAAAGAAGAGATGTCTTCTCCTTTTCCTCATATCGCTTCTCGTCGTGTTTCTTCAATAACGTTGACATGCGCAATATGCCCGGAACTTAGTGGAGTCATCGTGTCCAATCCTTTAAGGGGACTCGAACGCGGACTCCAATCTGCTGTTCTGTAAATCAGGCTCTAAGGGCTCTTTGAACAGGCGCCATGTGGATGGACGTCTAAACAACAGGAAAAACAACTTGATACCCCAAAAGCAAAGAGCAAAACAACAGAAAGACAGTAAGTAAGAAAGCATTCAAGGAAACAAGTATATGATTCTCCAAACAAAAATCGCAATCTGAGAATCCCCCAGGCTAGCTACGGCGAGTCATCGTTCAAAGACCAACGTTGTTGCAGCCAATGGCGACGAGACCGTTCTGTTCAGCGTTCAGTCAAACCAGAAGCCGAGAACAACTAAAGCAAGAGAGCGTACGAAGCTATTGTTCTCGCAGCAAACGTTCTGCTGGGTGCAGCTCCCTCCAACAACAGGGAGACACTTGAGGCCGCTATATAATTCGAGGTGAACTCATATCTCCATATCGAGGCTGGAACTCACATTTTAGTCGCACCCGGAAGAAGACTGAGGATGATCTGGAGCAAGCCGTTCAAGCCGCTCAGAGCGCCAGCCTCGCCTAGGTTTTGGACCTACGTTTGTGGTTTCAATCAAGGTCAGAGAGCCAATTGAAGTTGAATGTAGGTACCGTATCGACAGTGTTGCAGCACTGATTCGAGCCGGTCTTGCACACTTTGCCGCCATCGCCGCCATGGGTGTCCGCGGTGGGCTATCACTCGCGATTAGCTGCCTGAACGCTCTGGCTGGAGCATGGGGCACTCACGACTGCGGCAACGAGCAACACGAGCGCCAGGACAAAGACGATCGCGGTGGAGAGACGAGGGAACATTTTTTCTTTCAGATGAGGATTGTAGACGAGGGGAGAAGAGAGCACCTGGAGGGTGATGAGCCTTCAGCGTCTTGCATCCCTGGCCTTTATACGCCATCCCTACACACCCAGGAAGGCCTTCGCGTCGTATCGCTGCTCGCGATCCGAGCCCTCGCTGTTCTGCAGTTTCGAGTCTCGGCCCTTCCTCGCTGTCCTAGACATTGGGTAGGTCCGAGGTCGAACGCCTGGCATGCGTCAAGGAGCGCGGCGACCACCTGCCTGTCTCTCGTCACCGCGAGTTCTCAAGTTAATAGCCGGACGGTCTCGGCGCAGCGGAGCGCTTCCGTGGCATCGATATCGTGTTCGAAATTTCCCCAGGAAAGTGTAGTGGCCCGCTCAATCTGACAGCAGGTGAGTTTAAAAAAGGGCGAGGAAGGTATCGAAGAGCGAGTTCGATTTGTGCGGTGGTTCTACACTGTAGACCGGGTAAAAATTTGAACCAAAGCCTGCGAAAGCAATCAATAACAGTGAGAGCATGTGCTTACCTAGACGGTGTTTGCGCATCGCAAGTTAACGAATAAATCGTCCATTGTAAATTCTCTACCGAAAGGTCCACGGATGCGAATCGGACGAGTGTCAGTTCTGCGAAGATCGAATGGTGTTCTTCTGCGTACGGGACGCGTTTAGTGGCCGTGGCGGCATACATTGAGCAGAGGTTCATGCTGAAACCGACCAGAATAACGATAAGGATTGAGGGAAATGACGGTAAAGGTTGGGTATCTCTTCTTGGGTATGACCGCGTTGGAGGAGCACTGGTCTTCTCGACGATAATGGGCCATGGTCGTCGGTCAAAATGCAACCTGTACCGTCCGGCGACTGAAGCCAAATTCATGGAGTACATTAGGATATGAAACATCCGCACATCGTCAGCATATGCATCTAGCGCACAGATGGAACATTACATGCGCTAACGGTCAAAGAGCGAAATGCCGAACGAAGCCTTGTTGTCATCGGTGGCGTAGAAGTCCCAAGTATGTCAGGCGTCCGGCTTGATTGTCGCTTGACAGATTGAGGGGTTTCCTAGCAAAACATTTATGAGTCCAAGCCAGGTCATAACACTCGAAATGCACCTCTATCCTGCCAATCATGATTCAGAGCAAGAAATGGCGATTGTCCAGACTACAGAAGCCTATTCGCAGTGCTGCGCTTGAAACCCAAGACTTGAAGAAAAGCTGGCCAGTTCATATCTTCTTGCACGTCTGAAGATAGATGGAACGCCGTTCTGATCTCCTATCCGGCTATCGTAAACCGACCGATAGGACTCCCGAAGTCGAGTTTTCATGTACAGCATGAGTGACCTCTTGGAGCGTCGTTACACCATCAGACACTAGAACTTCTGAGCATTTCATTGGGAAAGGGTAAGATGCCGGCCTCGTAAGTATGTAGCTTGTTGAAAAGACGAAGTTGGTAGTATAAACTTGTCGGAGTTGTGTTTTTGAATAGATGCTCGGTGGTGAAGCTGTCTTCAATGCATCCTGAGGTTTTAGGATACTTGGTAGATTAGTAGACAACGCCACAAGATGGGGCGCTGCCGTTGTGTCGATATGGAGCTCGAAAGTTCCCAGGTAACGGGTGACGCGTTCAACCTGACAGCATGTGAGTTTGAATTGAATGAGCGGAACGTCCGAAGCGTTGACTTAACAGCGAGTTCGATTCCTTCTCCCAATCGTGCGGTGCCTATGATGGTTCTATACTGTAGTTGATAAACAAATTGTGGCTCCAAGGACGAATACGCTGTTCCCGGTGACCGGTTCACTGCTGCGAACACTGTCAATTCTGCATATGGGGACGCGTTTAGTGGCCGTCCCAGTATGCCAGGAGTCGGCTCCCTTGTCGCTTGACAGATTGAGGGGTTTCCTGGCGAAGTATTCATAAGTCCAAGTCAAATAATAACACTCGAAATGTACCTCCATGCTGCCATTCAGCAGGAAGCGGCGGTTGCAGAAGTTATTTCGGGCTGCCACGGTATCGCTTTTAAAACGCTTCTTCGGTCCTAGAAATCGACGAGTTCATCTCTCCTTGCACAATGGGATGCCGTTCTCATCTCCTATCTCAACTAGTTCACCTACACCGAAAGTTAAGATGGCAACGAATAACGCAAATTTTGGAATAGGGGAGACTGACTATTGTAGTAAGTGATTCGGTCGCTCCAGAAACGTTGCCAGTATCCGGACGTCGAGTTTGCTTTACAGTATGATTGACTAGCGTCGTATGTAAACATCAGACTCGGAACATTTGTGAGCATGCCATTGGAAAAGGGTAAGACGCGGCCGCGTCTTCTAAGTAATCTGTGCGAGCTGTGTTTCTAGATAGAGGTGCTCGGCGGTGAACTTGTCTTGTGTCCTGAGGTGTAGTCAAGTTGCCTCTGTTGGGTTTCTTCGCGACACGACGAGTTAGAGTAGATCACCCCACGAGAGGAAGTAGTGCAGATGGATGAATGTGCCTGCGTGTTAGAATCTAGACACCGTGTAAGTAGATATAACAATGATCTATTCCCAGTGCACCGTGGTGGATGACTAGAGCCGTACCTAGACACCGTGTAAGTAGATATAACAATGATCTATTCTACGTGTCGTCAGTACAGTAGTCCATCTTCCCGAGTGAAACAGACTTACCCCAGTGCACCGTGGTGGATGACTGGAGGTAAGCTGAATGATCGCGCGCGTCTATACCGCGCGCTCGGTCTCTATCTCCGATCGCCGTGATAGTCTTGCGTTGTTCTCTCCCATCACAACACTCCTCCTCAACGCAAAGACTATCGCTCCTCCTTGCTCTCCAACACCCCCATCCAAGTCCTTATCTTCTGGAAGTCTGCCGTGGGTAATGCTTTTGTGAATGCATCAGCAACATTCTCCTTGCTCGGGACGTCATGGAAATCGACCATTTTGAGGGCTACACATTCCCGAGTATAGTGGTATTGCACATCGATGTGCTTAACTCGTTGATGGAATGTTGGATCCTCTGTGAGTAGTCTTGCTCCGTTATTGTCGATGAAGATTCCCGTGCTTTCCTTCTGATCGCATCCGATCCCTCTCAGAACGCTTCGAATCCATACTGCCTCCTTCGTCGCCGAGCACGCTGCCATATATTCCGCTTCTGTGGACGACGTCGCTACAGTGGTCTGTTTCTTCGACATCCAGGATATCAATCCGGAGCCGAGAGAGAAGCTGTAACCCGAGACGGATTTTCGCGTATCAAGACAGTTCGCGTAGTCTGAGTCGGTGTGTCCTGCGAGCTTGATTTTCTTCCTTCCTCCTAATCGCAGCTCGTAGTGTCTTGTACCTTTAAGATAGGCAACGACGTGTTTTGCTGCTCCCCAATGTGTTCTGCCGTAGTTGGTGTTAAACCGGCTGAGGACTCCGACTGCATGCGCTATGTCTGGACGTGTCCCAATCGCCAAGTACATGAGAGACCCGACGAGACGTTTGTACGGGAGTTTCTCGACGTGCTTTCTCTCCTCCTCGGATCGTTGGGTCGTATCAGGCTCTTTCGTCAACTTGGTGTTTGGCGGTAGCGGCGTTTTCTTCGGATTTGCGTCCTTGCACCCAAATTCTTCTAGGATGCGATCAATAAGGGCAGTTTGAGACAGGAATATCTCGCGGTCCTTCCTGTTCCTTCGCACTCATATGCCAACGACAAAACTCGCGTCTCCCTTGGATATCTCCCACTTCGTCTTCAACTGCTCTTCAAACCTCTCGCTTTCTTCCACACTGCTCGCTGCGACGGTGAAATCGTCTACATGGACAGCCACTATGAGGGTTCCAGTAGCTGATTCTCTATAATAGAGGCAGTGTTCGGCACTTAGCTGTGTGAAGCCCCACTCCTTCATTGCGGTGTCCATCGTCCTGTTCCATATCCTTCCACCCTGCTTCATCCCATACAATCCCTTCTTCAATTTCCACACATAATCCTCCTTTCCTTCCTCTTCAAAGTTCCTCGGCTGCTCCATGTACACCTCTTCTTCTAAATCCCCATATAAGTATGCTGTCTTCACATCTATCTGTCGGAGTTCCCAGTCTCGAGTCGCGGCGATGTGATAAAGGATACGAAGCGATTCCATTCGGGCTGTCGGTGAGGTCGTTTTTGTGTAGTCTTTTCCGTACATCATCTCAAAACCTCGTAGGACGTAGCGTGCTTTGTGTCGCGTCACAACGCCCTCCTCGTTTCGCTTTCGCCGCATGACGAACTTGCCTTTCATGATTCGCCGATCCTTTGGAACGCTCGAGCGAGGCACAGCTTTGTAAACGCCCATATTCTTGATCGATTTGAGTTCGTCTCGGATGGCAGCAAGCCATTCATCCCGTTCATCGCTGTCTAGGGCCTCCTGTAATGTTGGCTCATCTGGACTGTTCGGGTTAAAACCCTCCTCCTCAGGTTCTGCTTCAAAAGCATTTGCTTCATGTTCCGCTCTCTCCTTCTCTCTCGCCGCCTTCTTTTCAGCTCTTTCCGCCGCTTTCAACTGCCCACTCTCCTTTGAGCGCTCTACTGCATTTCGTACTCGCTCTTCCTCTGAGGGGCCAGGAACTCGATTGGATCTTCTGGGTCCGGCATTCTCAGCATTTGGACCAGCGTTTCCAGCATTCTGTTTTGCTGGTTCTGGCGTTTCCTCTTCATCATCTGAGGATTCATCATCCCATATGCGCTCCTTCTTTTTCGGCATTTCGGGCGGTATTTCGTCATCAGCGTTCACTATTCGTCCCGGTTGCAGTGGTCGTGCATTCTCCTGCCAGCTTTCTTTGAACCGGACGTGGAACGATGTGATGACTTTGTGAGATGCCTTGTGGTAGCAGAGGTAAGCTTTAGCATTCGGAGCGTAGCCTATGAGTATGCACTCAAGCGATTTGTCGTAGATCTTCGGGTTATGCTTGTTTTGAATGAGGACAAACGCTTTACAGCCGATTTCGCGCATGTGAGACATGTCGGGTTTCTCGCCATACCATGCTTCGTATGGAGTCATATTCGGTTGGGCTTTGCACGGTCTTCTCTGGGCGACGTAGGCGGCTGTTTCGTTAAAGTAGTCCCACGTATTCGGTGGTGCTCCGCTTGCGATTCGCATTGTGCGCCCGAGTTCAAATATGACTCTGTGGCTCCTCTCGACGATGCCGTTCTGAGCGGATGTATATGGCGCGGTTAGCTGCTCCTTAGTTCCGTGCTGTGCTATCCACTCCTTCATCTCATCGCTGTCGAGTTCACCACCATCGACTCGATATACACCGACCTCTTCTCCACATTCCAACTTCCTCTGTTTTTCCCACTTCTTGAGCTCGTGAAATGCGCGATCTTTTGAACGCAAGGAAATGGTCCAAATCATGCCCGTATATTCATCGACTAACTCCATGGAGTACTTGTTATGCCTTGCTGACTCCACCGCCTGCGGACCCGCCAGATCTACACACACCACCCCCAGCTTCCTCTCAGAGCGTTTTCCTTTTCGCTTCTTGGGTACGGATGTGCGAGTCTGTTTGCCATGGATGCAGGGTTCGCATAAGGGCGGTTCAAGGGAGAAGTCGACGGGCATACCTGTCGCCATGCTCATCCGTGCCATACGCTTGATCGTCTCGACGCCGATGTGTCCTAAGCGCTTGTGCCATATTTCGAGGTTTGCGGCAAAGGCTTTAGCACTGTGCTTCGTTTTGGGTACTGTGGATCCTCCGATAGTCCACAGGCGGCCATCGTGGCGCGTGCCGGTCATGACTGTGGCACCCGTCTTTTTACTTTTGACGGTGAATTTGTCGACGTCGAAGATAACCGTATTTCCCCCTTCACACACCTTTCCGATGGACATAAGGCGTATTGTGGCGCTTGGCACAAAGAGTACGTTTTCGAGGGTGATATTGACACCCTTTGCGATGTGGAGTGTGATGCTGCCTATGCCGGTAGCATGGATAGTGGATCCACCGACACCTCGGATCTTCTTTGGAGCAATGGGTACGAGCGTGTGGAAGTCCTCCCGGATTGGTGATATATGGACGGTGGCGCCGGTGTCGGCTATAAACGACCCGCATCGCTGTGTGTCGAGGGGGTGATATCCTGAGCGGCCTGGCGTGGTAGCGTATGTGGATTCGCGACTTTTGTCTTTGTGGACTCTCCAGTCAATCGACGTTTTAGCATCGGCTTCGGCAATAAAGGAGAATTCGGCATCCGAGTCATCGTCTTCACGCCCGCCATGCTTCGTGTGGAGGGCCCTCAGCTCGGAGTGGGGTGTTGTAAAGAATGCGGTGTTTATCGACTCGGAGTCGCTGCTGCTATCGTCGGAGGGAGGGGCATAGGAGAGGAAGACCTTTCTGCCTTTGCTGTCAGTAAATGTTTTCTTCTTCTTCTCTTCCTTCTCCTTCTCCTTCCCTTTCCCTTTCCCCTTCTCTTTCTTCTCCGAGTTCTTGCCGCTACTCTGCTCCCTTTGCTTCCTCCGGCGCTCGAGAACTTCATCCCGGCGGCCTTCCATTGCGCCACCTTTGGCAAAGCAGTCCCGCGTCCAGTGCCTCTTCCCACAGTTTCCGCAGACGCCCTCGTCCTTCTTCTTCGATGCGTTATCTGCAGCGGCAGTGTTTGCCTGCTCAGCTTCCGTCTTCTTCTGTTCTTCTTTGATGCGAAGCTCCTCCTTCTCCAGGCGCGCCAGCACCTTCTCCGTTGTAAGTGCTGTGTCGCTTTCCAATGCATCGCGTATAACGCGGAGATCACCGTCCATCGCGTGGAGGAGCACGGCAAGAGTCAGACTTTCTTCCGTGAGAGTGCTGACCTCGAAGATCTGTTTGCAGATATCCTTGATTCGAGTTGCCGCGGCCATCATAGTGGAGTCGCGGAAGATGTGGGTGCTCAGTGCATCATCAAGGAGGGACGTTTGGCTTTGGGCCTTCTTCCTGTGCCGGCTTTGGAGCGCGTCCCAGATCTGTTTCGCCGTGGTATGCTGCTGGTTAATCAACCAGTCCCGTTCGACATCGGATATCGCCAGGCGTATGTATGCCTGTGTTGTGCGATCGTTCTCTACCCATATGGCTTGCTGGGTCGCGTCGGTATCAGGAGGTTTGGAGATGGTGCCCAATGCATATCCGTCGTAGCCACTCATAATCATACCATCGGTGATTTTGGATGACCATCGCTTGTAGTTCTTCTGCTGCAAGTCGAGTTCAATGTCTGGTGGCTGCTTGGAGCGGAGGCGTTCGAGAGGCATCGTGGAGGGATTTTATGAAAGGAATATGTATGGATTTCGGTGTGCCGTGGGGTTCGCAACGTATCCGCGTCGCGAGTGAAAGAAAAATGGTGTGTAATAGGCCTAGATCCTAGCCGTACAACTTCTGTGAGCTGTTCAGCAGCAGTAGCCCATAACCTGTTAGAATCTAGACACCGTGTAAGTAGATATAACAATGATCTATTCCCAGTGCACCGTGGTGGATGACTAGAGCCGTACCTAGACACCGTGTAAGTAGATATAACAATGATCTTCTACGTGTCGTCAGTACAGTAGTCCATCTTCCCGAGTGAAACAGACTTACCCCAGTGCACCGTGGTGGATGACTGGAGGTAAGCTGAATGATCGCGCGCGTCTATACCGCGTGCTCGGTCTCTATCTCCGATCGCCGTGATAGTCTTGCGTTGTTCTCTCCCATCACAACACTGCGCCACCTCCTCTGAACACCAAACTCGCGAAAAGAGAACAAGCTGGTCACTCCAAGGTCTTGTAAGTAGCTTGTTGAAAAGACAGAGTGGCGGAGTGGTGTTTTTGAATAGAGATTTTAGGATACTTGATAGATTAGTCGACAACACCACCACAAGACGGAGCACTTCTGTTGCATCGATATGGCTCCCCATGGAAGTGTGGTGGCGCGTTCAATGATCTGACCAGCATGCGAGTTGAAAAATGAGCGGAGTTTGCTTAACAACGAGGTCGATTTCCTCTTCAAAGCGTGCGGCGTGAGGGTCATATACGGTAACAAATTGAAAATCAAAGCCTGCGTAAGCAATCAATAATGAGAGTTGAACGAGAGCATAACGTACTATGAACTTGTTCTCAAGCTTGTTAAGTCTGCCTAGGGGAGACTAACTCAGGTGGCCAAGTACCCTAGACGGACTTCAAGTTTGCGTGTCGCAAGTCGATGAATGAACAAATCGTCCATCGTACGGTCTCTTCTGAAATGACTCGAAGCTTGGGGCAATATCTCAGTCCATCACAATTGGAATGTGTCTCTACCTCGAGCACAGGCTCCAAGGACGGCCACCGCTGAGTACGCTGTTCCCGGTTCAGAACCATTGCTGCGAATCGGAAGATTGAATAGTGTTATTCTACATACCGGGACGCGTGTACGTGGGGGCCGGGCCCGCATTGAAACAGCAGACTATTGGGGAATTACGGTGTCGTTGGAGGAGCGCTGGCCTCCTCGACGAGAACGTCCTTGGTCAAAAATGCAACTTGTACCGTGTCTGGTGAGCTGAAGTCAAAGTCTCAAAGATGTGCCATGGAGTATACGAGGATAAGTATGAGCGCCGTCCATTCCAGATACAGTACGCTTGAAGGAGAATGCCATTCTAACAAGTCTTCATGGAGGCAGCACACAAATGATGTAGGAATAGTAGAACGTTCTGTATAAAGTTTATTCTGGTTACGTATATCATGGCTTCTTCTTCAACAACGACCACGACGGCGGAGAATGGCGGGCCTACAGGCATAGACCTTGTTGGAGGGCCGTTTGCAGTGATTGAATCGGATCCAGGCGCGTTCATTTAGATGTTGGCTTGCGACCACCATGAACAGCGTCGTCGATAGGCGTCTTCACCACGCTCACACGCAAGCTCGGCATCAAAGGCCTCGAGTTTGTCGAGCTCTACGACATTGAGCCATGGGCTGTCGACCACCTACACCCGCATGGCCTGATATTCTGCTTTCTATGGCGCAAGGACACCCATCGCCCCGGGACGTTTGATGATCCCGCCTCTGAGCGCGTCTGGTTCGCCAACCAGCTCAGCGACGACGCATGCGCTTCACAGGCAATTCTGAACGTCTTATTCAATTGCCCAGACGTCAAGATTGGAGACGAGATGGCGTATTTCAAGGAGGAGACCAAGGACATGTCGCCTGTGGTGCGTAATACGACTTTCACGGCGACAATGGCTAATCCACAACAGATGCGCGGTCTTGCGATATCTAACTCGACTATTATTCGTGAAGCTCACAATTCTCTAGCTAGGTGAGTGACTTCTATGGCTTCCTCTATCTCTGACTGTGTACAGACCAGCAGACATCCGAGGCGCCATCAACGCTATTGCCACCACAACCCTCGATGCCACCAAGAAAAAGCGCACTGCCGACCCGCCTCCCAATAAACGCGCAAAGACGAGCAAGAAACCCGCAAAGAAGGAAGAAGAAACAGAGGACGAGGTGTACCATTTCATCGGATACGTTCCCGCGTATGGCAAAGTCTGGGAGCTCGACGGGCTCAAGTCTGGTCCCCTCGAAGTCGGCGAGGCCACGACAGAGTGGATGAACGTCGTCCGCCCCGCGCTGCGCACAAAGATGCGCAAGTATGGCCATATCCAGTTTAGTCTTCTCGCCATTGTCGACGGCGCTTTCGAGACGGCTAGCGATGAATGGGAATATTGGAAACGCGAGCGTCGCGCATTGGAACGCCATTTGGACGCGGGCTGGGAGGGTTTGGTCGATCCAGCGCTTCGCGATTCCGCCGCAAGCGTCTTTGAAGAAGATATTTGTCCTACGTACCTCGAGAACTTTGGAGAGCGGAGGATGTGTCGAGACAAGGAGATTATTGACATGGATCAAGAACAGCGGCGGAAGGCTTGGGAGGTCTGTGTGCAGAAGGGAATGGCGGCGAGGGATGCGGTGCAGCAGGAGCTTACCAAGGTTGCAGAGCAGAATGTATGTCCGTCTCCTTGCTACGCGATACTCTACTGACGATATGGTAGACGGAGCATATCAAGCGCACGCATGATTATGAGCCGTTCTTTGCAGAGTTTATTACTCGGTTAAATAAGGAGGGACATTTAGCAAAGTTGTTGAAGAAATAGGAATGTATGTGTCTGATTTACAATGTAGCGATTTCTTCCCTCTTCTCGAGTTTGGCCTTTAAAGGCAGCAGCATCAGTGTTGTGCCGGTCAGGTGAAGGTCGGCCATAAGTCATAGGTCATGCAAGTCACCCTGACCTTTCGACATTTTGACCTTGACTTTTCCCACGACCACCGACCTTGCTTATGTTAGTGCGGCTGCCATTGTCGCTGCAGAGAGAGACGACACCCCATCCACTGATGTCCTTTGCATATATAAGGTAATGGTTTCAAGGAAAAGCAGTAGTCTGTACTATGGCCTATATGTCTTGTACCATTATTTTTAGTACCATTAGCAGTCTTCAGCTTTGGAACGTGTGAGCCTGGCATTCCAAGTCAGAATACTCTTAAAATTGTGCCGGTCAGAGTCCCCTTTCGTCTCAAGCACTCTGACTAGGCTCAACCCGACTGGACAAGATCAGAGTGGCAACGCCGCCGCAATGGGACTATAAATTTAGAAGCATGAACAGCTTGTGCTCTTTTTCTTACAGTCATGATACCCTTCCACATCGTGCGCGACGTCGTTGACACCGCTGGACAAGGATATCCGCACCCACGAATGCTGCTGTTGTCTTTTATTGCAGTTGCGCCTAGGTTACGCGTCGAGTCCGGTTATTCACAGAGGAAAGACAGCCATGTTGAGTAGACAATGCTATACGATACTATAGTAACAGTAGATGAAGCCCAGAAAGCAGTTGTATGTACCACTTGTAATGTTAGCGATAACGTTGACGCTGACTCCCTGTCGCTTGTCAGCACGGGCCATGCGGTCCGCTCAGCCGCGATCGTGTGAAAGGTCAAGTCGTCGTTTCGTTCAGGTTGACCTTTGCGTGAATTTCCTATTTGAGAACATGACTTTTGACCGCTGACCCCGACTCGCACAACACTGAGCAGCATCGCCTATTCTGGAGGCACGTTCATCCATCTGTGGCTATGAAAAAGGCAACTCAGATCTAGCGATGCCAAATAAACCGGGAGAGTTTCAAGCATTTCTTGAACCAACCAAGATACCACCGGAAAACCCCTCAATCTGTCAAGCGACAATTGAGGTCTCCGCCAACGAGGCTACGTTCGTGATTTCGCTCCTTGGCAGTAGCGCGGTAATGTTCCGTCTGTATTCACGGTTTTGAATAGATATGTAGCGTATTTACTAAACAGGTCGTGTAGTCGGAGCCCAATAACCGTCCAGGTCTACTTGTCTGATTTCAATGGTAGTCAGTATGCCTTCTGCAATTATCGGTCATGGTAAAAACACCCTCGAATATAAAACAGCGTCCCATGACTTTCCCTACCCCACCGTTCGTCCACAGACTCCACCGCGTCATCCTCTCGCCATCTCCACACCGTCAGCGTCTTCCACGCATTCCCATTCGGTCTTTTATTCTTCTCCACCCGCCCGTCCATATCCAAAATCGCATTCTCCAACATGCTCGGGGCAGTAAACGTAGTACTCCGTATCGAATCGTCCGGATCCCCCGGCGTACGCGACAGCAAATCCACAGGGAGATACTGCGTGGTACTGCCTGGCAGTAAAACAGTCACGGCCCGCGTTCGGGGATTGAGGGACTGAATCTGAGAATAACTCAGGTCAAACAATCAAGAAAAATGTAAGTATATGACTTACCACAGCATCCTTTTCCACAACGACATCCAGCCCAGAGAAATGCCTCTTGTAAGAGATCACATCTCCAACCTTGAGCACCGCAGCAGCGACCATATCGCTCAACTTGACATCAGCCGCTTGCCTGCGAGAATTTCGGATCAGCATCTCATCGCAAAATAAGTCACACATGGATGACAAACCCTGCTCGCGCGGACGCCACCGAGTCATTCACACCAGAGGTTCTAGTGGCAACCGGTGATGGAATGGGCACCAGCACCCCATTGTCCTTCTCCCACACCTCGTCCTTATACGGCGCAGAGAGACTTCCATCACGAATACCATCGATATAGCGCTGCACCTTGCCTGTCTGCGTCTCCGTCTTCCATCCGGAGAATATGTGATCTTGAAATGTGCGCGCAGCGGAATTGAAATGCGAGTCTTTGAACACGGAAAGATCTAGGACACCAGAAGAGGAGGATTGTGTCGACGAGCTGCCCTTTGGGTGGGTGGAGTCGACGTATGATTTGTACTCGTGAAAGGCGGTGGGCGGAAGAAGCGTGGATAGAACCGCCTGGGATTCGGGGGAGAGCAAGGCCCATGCTTCTGCGTTCAATATTTCCTATCGTAAATACTCAGAGAAACGAAATAGCATGAAACGGAGAGCACATACCCCGATATCCATCTTGGTAAGTTGACTTTTGGGATTTTGAAGGAGATATTGAACATTCAGTTCAGTATCCTTCCCCTTGGGCTTGGGCTTCGCAGTTGATGTAGAAGCAACTGGTGATGAAGACGCCTCTTGGGCTTTCGTGGACTGGCGCGTGGAGCGCTTTGGTCGAGTGGACATTATTGTGAGCGGTGGATGCAGATCGTTTCGTGTCAGATTAGAGCAGAGCGCGTATATGAAGAGTTGTCGTATTTCTGTGTGGATTATAGAGGTGAAAGAGCCCTCTCAAGCCAGCAGGAGGGCAAGAATTAAATCACTGTTGAGTGCAGGAAAGCAGGAGAAGGCGTGGGAATTGGAAATTCCATGCCGGATTGTCGCGTCGGTATTTCATACTCCGATCGTTGCCCTTGCTTTGACCTGATCCAATGTCCATCTCTTTCAAATCTCTTTACTGGAACTGCATACACCAGCATTTGTACTCCTACTCTCTCGACTTTGAACCTATTAATCTACTCCAACCCGCACTTCACGTCGTCCGACCATCTCTTGCAACAGAATCTAGAAGATGTCAAGTTCCTTAGGTGCATACCAGACATAGGGAAAGCCTAGAGGACTCACGAACTCACCAAATCATTAAAATTCTTCTCCCCGTCAATTCCTTTAACCAGCGAAAAATCCCAATCACCACTCGTAAGCACAGCAACATCGAATCCGTCCGACTCTGTGGTGAGGCATCCAAAGGCCCTGCCAGAAAGTCATCCTCGGTAAGTACCCAACCAATTACAGTAAATACTCGGTACTTACTCATAAAAAGCGCACACAAACTCCTCCGGAACAGTCGCATTCGAGATCTCCTTATTAAAAAAGCTGAGCCCTCCAACGAGGTTGATGCACCCGGCAGAGGCGACCGGGACGTCCTCGCATCCACTCGGCGGGTCGAGAGATCCAGAGCAGATTGTCGTGACGGCAGTAGGCTTTTTCTGTAACGTCAATTTGGAGGATAGCAGCAGCGACGCACGACTGGCTCAACGACGGCGGGGCCTCGAGGAAAAGATACCAGATTACCAGAAGACGCTGGACATGGTGGAATATCTGCAAGAGCGACGCGTGTGTACACCACCCTTTAGCTAGGCGATTGATAGTGATTGTATTGGTGGCAGGAAGGCAAGGGCAAGGCAGCCGACGACACCGAAGATTTAGACGACGACGACCTGGAAGAAACATCGGCGAAGCCTGTGCGCACGACGTTCGAGCTCAACGACACACTTTATGCAGAGGCGGAGCTGGAGGATACTGACACAGTGTATCTTTGGCTGGGGGTAGGTCTACCGGCCTCTTACAGCGCTATTCCATGCTTATTCTTCACTAGGCGAATGTTATGCTCTCTTACCCGATACCAGAAGCCATTGGACTATTAAAATCCAAGCTTAGCGCGGCGGAAAAGTCATTGGCGAATACTATTGAGGACCTCGAATTCTTGCGGGAGCAGCTCACGATGATGGAGGTTAACATCGCGCGCGTGTACAACTGGGACGTCAAGAGACGGCGGGAACGCAGGGAAAAGGAGGCTGCTACCAGCAAAGGCTAACCTTGGAAAGTTACGGACAGTGTCTGCGTATTGTTTTGATAGCAATTCGATTCAGTCACTCGGATATCAAGCCTCGATATGCATGTAAGGAACCCATGACATGAACGCTTTCTCGCCTACATGCTTTCTGAGCTGACCAACAACAAAGTCAATCACCGCCGACCCGGGAAAGACCACCCTTCGTCAACAGATATCCAGCCAGGAGCATCCCGCGGCCAAATGGACAGACTCGAACGGCAGTTTTTCGAACGCCGTCGCTGCCGATAGGAAAGCTAGCTCTAGGAAGATCAAGAGCTGTCGTGATACATGTTCTGAGTACCGCGCTCTCTGCTGGGCTCTTAGAATGTCTCAAGGCTTGTTATTCCTACTTTCATTTGTAAACTTTCACTCACCACATTCTTGTAATTTCGCAGAGTGCGCTAAAGAGTTCAAGCAAGTCGGCGCTTCCCGCCAGAACGAACAGCATAGCAAATAGTAAGTTGTTATATCATTGGTGCAGACAACTAGCTCTCTACTGAACTAGGATATGAAAAGTACATCTCATAGATGATCTTAGACGCCAATATGAATATATGGTACCCATTTCAAAAATGATCCTTCCCCAATTTGCGCCCGTAGTTTCTCCATAGCCAAATGCAACGCAAATGCCGACTCCTTATAATCCGGACGACGACTGGTCCCGTCCCGCAAGAGGTAACCATAAACATCATCTGCGACATCTGGTGCATGGCGATCTGCGATTGACCACATTGTGCCTATAACGCTGCGATACCCAGCCAACATCATGCCGGCCGCCAGATGCACGGATTCTGAAGGGAGCTTGTCGTAGCCAGTCGCTGTCTGGCAAGCCGAGAGGAAAGCGAATTCCGCCTGAGGAAGATCGAGGGCAGCGATATCAGACAACAAAAGTCGGCTGTCATCGGAAAGGAGCAATGCGCTGTTCATTGGGGTTGTCGCATCCTGAACACCATGACAAGCGAGGTGTACCCAGGTTGCCTGTTTCATCTCCTCCATAACTCTCTCAGCCATCGCCGTTTTCTTCACAAGAGGAGTATATTGAGACATGGGCGTTGCGGGTTGGTCAAGGAATGGCACAACATGCCTTCCCACACGAGTCACCTCCTCCTCAGTGTCAGGAATTGGTACCTGTCCCTTAGCATTAGGACACGCCACGGCTAAGACTTTAATTGTCTCCTGGTTGGATGTAGGCGATGTCGACCGAATGACAGAGTTTAGAGTTGGAATGTAAGATGAAACGATGAATTCGAACACTCGATGGCCCTTTCCAGGTAGACCATAAACGCCGGCGGCATGGAGAGGCAGGAACGCAAGGTGTCCAGTTGGGCACCATCGCACATGTGCTCGTTTTTGACCCTCTTCACACTATGAAAGGTAAGTAATAACCAGAGAAGAGATTCAAAGAAACGTACATTTACCAATGATGGCCTATATTCCATGGCCTCGCAAATAATGGGTAGAACAATCTTATACCAGAGATCACTGAGTATTTTCTTGAAACTGGTGTTCCGACCAGCAAGAAAGTCTCTGAGAATAGGCTTCCTTGTCAGTTCGGAGCGAATTCCTATATCATCCCGAATGAGATGCAACAAATCAGCATGCATCTGCTCGACATCGGAGAAAGTTAATTCGGGAAGGGAAACATGTCGAACGTCCTTCTTGGCACTGGCAGAGCCTGGGAAGATCATGAGGGCATCACAAGTCTTCATGGAAACGTTAATGATGACGACGATACAATCATCGGCAGCACTAGAGAGGTAAGTAGTCAAAATCCTTCGGAAGCAAAAATTTGTCCAGCCCAGGGAGTTTACGCGCATTATCAACCCCTTCCTGCCATTGAGTTGCATTTCTGCGGTGTTTCTGCCCTTCGGCCTCCAGAGGGATCTTTGTCTTCCTCCCATCTTTGTTTACTTGCATCTCCCAAAAATGGGTCTTCGTACTAGATATAGAAAGCTCCTTCGCAAGCACAGTGAGCTTCTGCGCCAGTTTGGGATCCTGCTGCTGTAAGTCATCCAAAGGAACCTGAAACTGTTGCAGTTGGTCCCAAATTATTGAACGTCCCTGCTCCAGCCACTCTATTGCAGTATGGAGCTGGTCGAATGAAACTGCCCAAGACGCTGCTAGGTTGGGAGTCTGGTCGATAGTACTGAAGAGAAATGATTGTGATTTCTCTATGTTTCTGATCAGACCACTCCGGTGTTTAAGACCTATCATCATAAATATGTTATGTCTGTCCTCCATCGCCATGCCAACCCAGATGATGCTAGGTATAATAGACATAATGGTTTGAAGAGCATCCATTAGGACCAGCACCCGATGTACTTCGCCAAGTTCTACTATCGCAAAAAGTTCAAATTCAAACCAGAGCTTGGCAGCAGAGACCCGTGTCTCGGCATTAAAGTTGAAAGAGGTAGCTGTATTTGAAACAGCTGATATGGCGGAATGAAGGTCCTCAGGATCCTCGCCACAGACGCAGTATCTGTAGACCAATACAGAACCTAACAATATACCATCATTAAACATGCTGGAAGAGATGGTGATAACCTCATCCAAATCTGCCTTATTTCCAGAATCACAGAAACGTGTAAAGGCAGCACCAACCAAGATCATCCCAACACTGTCATTCTCCATGCCAGGGCCACAATCAGCTATGATATCAAGTGCCCGTCTCAAGTCCGCTGCATCACTAGCTGTATAGTGACTGGACGTCTCTGTGTGCCATTCCATGGGCATCAGATTCACATGAGGCCTCATTACTCGACTGACTAACAGTGATGCAAGATCGCGTTTGGCATCAGCTAGGCGAACAGGATCCTCCGTATTAGCAACAAGCGCCTCGTGGACCTTTATAGCTGATTCCAAATTATCCATCTTGCTGGAATAGCGACTGCGCTGAGCCAGAAGCCATTGGCGCATGGCAAGGTACTGCAAATATTCTGGGCTATCAACCAATACTCCTGTGAGAGCCTCATCCAGACACTCTATTGCCCTTTCGAAGTCATGCTCGGTACCAAGGTGCTTTTCAGCCCGTAGCCTCAGGCCATCCGCAAGCCGATAAAGGCCTGCAGATCGCTCACTCGGGGTCCACCAAGGCAATGGGAGTTCTATCGCCTTTTTCACTGCTGCCACTGCCATATCGAGATCCACAACATTATTTGACAGTTTGTAGCGAGCATAGTACCCGTTGTACAGGCTTCTATACATTTCAAAAGGGTCCAGAATGAAATTGCGTGAATACAGGCCAGCTCGTAACTGTTCCACAGCTTCAAGCAAGGAAATACCCTGCGCAAGATCATCTTCATTGCTCGTAGTTATGAGAAATGTGCCGACCGACTGCATCATCATGCGCACGCGAGGCGTGTTCGTGCCAGTGTGGGAGAGGGATGTAAGCTGGGAGATGAAGTAGAGCTGTGATGGCCTGCTGAGGTCACCCAAAACCTTGCCACCGTCTTGATACAGCATGCGGGAATATATGTGCCTCATGTCGTCAAATGTGACATGGGACCCGGGCAGGTCTAAAATCATTGCAAACTTGAAGAATGCATCTAATCGGTCGAGTGGGCACTGTAGAGCGAGACATCTGTTCCGGAGTTTTAGGATTTGCTCTGGGGAGATGATAACAATAAAGGTGGGGGCGTTCCGATGCAGAGACTCGACGAGGTCCTGACAGTACATCATGAAGTCGGCATCAGTAGCTTCTTCTGTAGAGCAATCAAAACATGTATGCATACATTGATGGAGACTTACCTGAGCACAGTTCGAAAGCCAAAAAGTTCATGGTCATGGCGAGTGGTGTGAAAGATGATGGAAATGAACTCGCTTTCAAACTGAACTGCATGGTGGGAATGTTGTCCGATTCCATGATAGCATCATGCATGTAAGATATGTCATACTGCATCTGAAGCACATCCTCGAGGTCAACGTATATTGAGCCTAGCTTCACCTTGGTTGAGTCGGCTTTGACCTGGAACACATCTACAACAAGGATGCCAGTCGCCAGTCTATGATTCATTAGTCAGTGTAAAACGCCAAGTTCAATGGCACACAAGTGGGCACATACAAGATTAGACGGTTATGATCTACTGCTAGACACCCATTATCATTTCGCATCATCAGACCTGGCGATTCTATCAAATATTTGCCATTTTTCGAAAATGTCAGCTTGAACATCGTATTAAGCGGTAGAATGTGTGTTTCATCGTCGGTGACCTTCACGACGAACTCTAAAGAAGTAGTCAGAGACTGATTAACAATCGATTGCATGAGAGATCACCATAAAGTGTTACTTTAGGCCTATATGAGCGCAGTCAGCTACGACGATGTGAGACGCTGTAGCGAAGAACGTACCCAGGATCCATGCTTAGGACACGACTCGACGTGAGATGGACGAAGGGGGCACGACTGGATCCTTTCCCGTGAGGTTAATATAGCAGGTACGACTCCGTCCTTGCCGGGTGCATAGCACCGAAGCTGTTTCGGTAGGCACTGCCTTTAACGCTGTCTTCGCGACTGCCTTCTGTAAAAGGACCACCGAGAAGAACGGCTTCCCGTGGTTAGGAGCTAGTCTGAGAGGATTGCAAGTGAAAAAGCGCACGCCTCCCACGCACGCCGCGTTGGCACTTGACAGATTGCCTTTCCGTTTAATTTCCACTGACAACATTGACGTGATGTATGAAATAGACGCCCACACGCCCTACGCCCAAAGCCAGGGCTAAGAGTTCCCGGTGTATCCGGCGACTGCTAAAAACAACCAGGTTCTGTTCGAGCTGTGGGCTTTGAAATCGAGGGTACCGCGTCGAAACCGAACGTCCGAGTCGAGGAAGACATATAGAGCGAAGAGGTTTCTCTGCCGCGCTGTATCTCGATTAGCTGTAAGAAGAAACCCTGACTAGGCCACTTTACCAGATGGAGGGTCTTGTTTGCCGGAAGTGGTATAGCTATTGTTACTGTTGTTGAAGAAACTTCTGTGACTGTGGCACAGGATACACCTGTCAATGAATGGCGTCCTGAAGGGTACCGTTTATCCGTCTCGCAAGAATGCGAAGCGCATTGCTTTTTCATCGCCCTAGGAGGCAGTTATTGAAGCCCATGCCCCGGCACCGTGTATCCTGTGTGAACACATGGAAGGACATAATTAGACGCGATCGAGGTGGTAGTGTACAGCGCTGAGAAGCGG
>QLPD01000196.1:0-17732 GCA_003314085.1 Hymenopellis raphanipes
GCGAGCTCGGACTGAGATTCCAGGGAGCGTAGTGGACGTCTGGTGCGAAGGTGAGTCACCTGTAGTTGTAGGTATGAGCATCTCTTCTGGCTGTAGCCAGGAAAACCTCTTGTCTCCAAACGTGTCTGTAGCCACACATGTGGCTACACCCAGCCTATAACACTCATATACCCCGCCCTTATGTCAAGCAGCGCCTTCCATATCAGGCATGCCTAGCGCCGCTGCTCACCATACCTCGTGTCAGTCCCAAAACGGATAACCGATCTCATTCCGAATGGGCATACATTCAACATGGGCTCACGCATAACCCCAAAATGGATTGAAGGCACACTACGCGTGTCACACCACGCTACAGGTTCCTAGACGAACCAAGAACCTTCTAAATAAGGAAATAATATTACCACTGGACATGTCACTGCGTATCCTCCTCCTCTTCTATCGAATCGAGATCCACTCTTTCATGCCGGCGCTTGCGCTTCGAACCCTGCTTGTGACGCCAGCGACGCACAAACTCCGCATGCAGGGAATCGTACAGCGCCGCTTGACGGAGAGCATACGCGCGGCGACCCTGCTGCTCCCGGAAACTGCCAAACTTGCTTTCTGCCCGCTCGCGCCACACACGTGCCTCGTATTTCAACGACAGCAGTGTCCGCTCTTCTTCAGCCTCTCCAATCCCAACCTCCTCGCGCCACCTCTCCTTCCGTGCATATGATCTGCACCACTCCACCCGAACCGCTACAACACGTCAGTTCCCATCGCCACATGCCGGTAACACCACTTACAATCGTGAAGATACTCCTCAGACTCCTCAGGTGCGCCCTGAGCAGTCCAAATCCAAGACAATGTTCTCCGGCTTTCACCTCGCTCCTCCGCGCCACCACGGTCATCATCACTGTCGTCGCACAGATCCGTCCCCTGCATCATTGCCTGAGTCGGCCGGCCCGCGATTTTTGCAAGTCTACGCGCTGCGCGACCATCATGATCTTGGACATACCGCAGCGTAATATCCTCTTTCTCCAGCACCCGGAATTCCCCGCACCCTCCCTCACCCTCCAGCTCAAACAATGACTCGCGCGCTATGCGATATCTCGCCGCCTGCGCATCGATGCGGTCACTCACCGAATCAATCAAGCTTCTAGCCCGGCTCGTCTTTTTCTGTCCTCGCAGATAAGCGTTCCTGAACATAATCATGTGGCGTTTGGCGTGCAGACGAATGCGCAACATCTGCAGCGCTGTCGAACAGCGAGCGCGACATAGTCTGGCCTGCGCTTCGTAGAGCTGAGGGCGTCCGATAAGGGGCCTCAGCGCCTTCGGGATTTGTTCTGGCAGCCACAGCCTCACAGATTCCGCTGCGACCACGATTCCCTTCGCTGCGGCCAGTTCCTCGTCCTTATCGATCAAGACGCCCACTCCCCCCATGTACGATTCCTGCAGCGATCGGAACCGCGGCAAAGCCTTGAAGAAGCTCGCTCGCATACGCGCCAGCTTTTCCTCGCGATCGAGACCGAGTTGTACTCGGGCCTTGAGCATATCTTGAATTCGTAGCCTGATAACTAGTCAGTCTTCACGGCCTGGTCCCCAAGGCGACACAACTTACTGTAGTCCGAGCAGTCTCTCCCCAATGGTCAGGAACATCATCTGGGACGATTTACGCCCTTTGGGAAGCAGACCGCCACCCAACGCCTTCACCTCTGTCTCCTCTTCCTCCTGCAGCTCCCTTCGCACAGTCGTCTCCGAAAGATCGTCTACTCGTAGCTCCGTCAGCGCGTAAGAGTATATAGTGGCAATGTCAACATTACCTTTCTTAAACCGTGACACGTACGGATTCTTCGCTTTCTTCAACGCCTTCGGGATATCCTCCTCCGCATGCCAAGCAAGTATGTCTTTCTCCCAGGCTTCTCGTGTCTCCCGCCCTAGCGCAAAAGACGAACTCTGAAAATTAGCAAGCTGCTTTGCTCTTTCCTCTCGGGCGACCTCCAAACGTCGCGGAATCAAGGAAACTACACACACCAAATTGTCAGCGCAAGAAATTCATCAAACACGATGGTAACTTACTCAATGTCAAATTCTTTCGAAAATTATGGTTGTCGATGACGTCCTCCAAGGTTTCATGTCGCGCGTCGTCCTGCATCTCTTTTGTCGACGTCGCACATCCATTCAGCTCCGACCACACACGCTCCACTCCCTCACCCTCCGACATACCCGCACCCTCCTTATACCGCAGAGACTCCGTCATCGTGCACTCTTCCTCGTGGACCGCCCCGTGCCAAACCGGAGTGGCGACTCGAATCTTCGGGGCGTTCTGTCCATTCGGCGGCTTCGCTTTCAACGGCGCGGGCATCCCGGATCTTCTCTTCTCGAGGTTTATCTTCCACTGGCATCCAATGTCATACGAAACCAGTATGTCGGCGACTTCCTCTCCCAAGACCGAACTCCAGAAAACATAGTCCATGTTGGCATACCTATTTCTCAATGTCACCAGCCATTCGGAATCGTCCCACTGTCCACATACCGTTCTCCCTTGACTAAATCCCCAAGTCGTCGCACCACCTCATGTCGTGTACAGATGCAACCACCAACTCCAGTGCACCGCAGCCCCGAGCTCTGACGCGTCTCCTTCTGCATCAATGCAGCAAATCCGATACATGTCGAAACCTGACAACATCGCACATCAACATCGCTACTTTTGGTAACCGAAATCACACGTACATCGTCCTCTTTCACATACTTGCGCAGGTGTTCCTTGTAATCCTCACTCGGCACAACACATCCCAAACCATCAGCGAGGATCGGGTACGCCTTGTTCTTACTTTTTTTCCGCAATTTACTCTCCATGCGGAAATTCGCATCTAGCCCGAGGATGAGAGCGTGTTTGAACCTGTCCGTTACTCAGTTCCGTTCGCATAATCAGACGACTTGAGCATCACATACCTGAGATTCTCCTCGACATCTTGCCAGCCCTCTGGCATGTTGACTCGAGGCCTTGGACACGCCCAACATTTGACCGCCGCCGATCCCAGAGGCGCTGACTTGATTCCTCCCGGGAGGTGCCCGATACCAGACCTTTTAATCCTCAACAGAAATGTCCACTGTCGGGCCATCGTTCCGAAAGCCTTATACCGATCCGGTACCCAATCCACGCCCACCGCGTCCGTCAAACGTTCCAGTGCTGTCACAAAATCGCGTAGGTTAACATTCGCTGTGACGTTCAGCTGTCGGAAGAGGTCCAGAACCTCGAAAGTTGCAAATGTCTGAGGGTTGGCCGTCGTCGCCGGATACCACGCATTTCCCAAAGGCTCTTTCCATCCCTGTACATCGTCCGCATGCAAATCACACCCGCAAGAATGGACACGAACACGATGTATTCCATTAACATGGATTACAGTGACGGTGCGGGCACCCCGTGGTACTGCACAATGACCTCCGGCGTGCCCTAGCTGGTATTCTAACCCCATCTGCGCCAGCGTGACGCGCTCGAAGTATCCCTTCCCCCTAGACACCTGTAGCACGTCAGTACTGCCTAAAATCATCAACAATGCTCACGCACCCTCAACACATGAAGTGGCGAGCGTCGGTGACGCTCCAAACAGTGTTCCAAGCACTCCAGGAAGTTCCCGCAGGTCTCGCAACGATACAGCGTCTTAGGAGTGCTTTTCGCCTCCTTCACTTCTCCCGATGAGCCTTTGGAGCCTTGGCAAGTCACGCATCCTTGTAGTTCCGCTGGGTGTTCGTGGACCATGATTTCGCCCATGAAACGGTCCATCAGGGGTAGCCATATCGACATTGGATCGTCCTGTTGTAAGATCAGTACGGCCTCTGCGCTGGTCAAAAAAAGACTTACCGAACTCTGGTACCGTTTAGCTTTAGTCGGCTCCGTGGTGCTGCCGCCCTCTTCCCCATCTTCTAAACTGTCGGACTCCTCCTCCACCTCCTCCCCTCCAGGATCCAAAGTGTCGCTGGGGACGCTGCCTGACTGCGCTACGGACGGCTCCTCGTCCTCCCACTCTCCATCCAAATCAGGAGCGTCCACGTCCCCAACCGGAGTCCACTCAGCCCAGGCGTCTTCGGAGCGTCCTCCCGTGTTAGAAGCTGCCCGCCCCTCGCCACTTCCACTGCCGCGCCCGGAACCAATCCTTTGCCTCTTGTTGGCGCGTGGACGAGCCGCAGTGGGTTCCACCTCCCCGTATAAACGGCGACCATCGCCTGAAAAGAGAAAAGCCACGTCCCTCTCGCGCATCGATCCCTCACGGGACGCATAGGTCGTTGGCGGAGCAATATCCACTAGGTCTGCGCCTCTCCTACGTCTACCTCCTCGATTAGGGTTGCCCCCGAATGGATTGGCCTCTGGAACATCTGGTAGGCCGTTTGCTCGCAAGATGGCAGCATGTGTCTGTGCGAGTTGGGCTCGGTCTGCGGCGTTGTAATGACGGCGTCGATTAATCGTTGGTGGAGGCGTCCCGGTAGAGCGTGTCATCACAGAGGGGGAGCAAAGGAGGGGAAGCAGAATGTTCAGCCGACATCGTCGTTATTGGCAAAGACTTGGTTTGATTCTCGGCACGTGCCTGAGGATCAACGATCAGATCTTTCTTTCCGCCATGACACCGCCTTTTCCTTATGCCCCTCATGAATGACACACGCTCGCGGATGAATCGCCGTGGTCAGTTATACCTTGAATCCAAGCTGACCGAACCACAACTCGACGAACTTCATCTCTTCCTGCCCTTCCGCCGCGAATGTGAGGCTCACGACAATCTCGCCGTCTTTATGGATTACCTCTGTGAGTGGTGGTTCAATCGATACCCCGCCCGCAACCAGGAAGAGTATGAGACTATCCGGGCCGTACGTAGTATTCACCGCACTGTTCCCAATTTACTCAATCCTCCCATTAGATTTTACACCGCCGCCTATATGAGGAAGATTTTGAGAACCACAACGCTGTCGCGCGCCAGTTACCCACCGATGAACACGATGCCGTCCTGCGTCAGCCTCTCATTCATATTAGAATCGTTCTACCATCTCTCATGAAGTATGCTGCGATAATTTATTCTCAATCATGTCCTGACCTATGAACTAGTTCTCCTTGGATCGAGCCCGGATCCGACGCCTACTGTGCGCGCATGGTTACTCAAGTTGATGCGTACGCTGCGAGCCAACTCCTCCTTAAGCGTCATTTTGGAACAGGACCATTGGACGCGGCCAACGTTGATGTGTGTTTTTTTTTTCTGATCGTCCCTCGCGCTCTGCTCAGTCCCCTCTAGCATGTAACAGCCGATGCGCAATTCAGGCTCGCCAACCGAAACAAAGTTTAGTCCAACGCGGTAGTGAGGTATCATGTAGCAGCATTTGACAATGAATTGGATATTTCTTTTCTCGATTTTGCGCGCCATTTGTTCAACCGACCCCAGGGACCGCTGAATGTCCGAACGGCAGGCTCTCCAATTGGTTTTCTATTGCTTCCCTTCAAAGATAGGTTCTGCGTGGACCCCGTCTTCACGTTATGCCCGCCCTTACCCCCCCAACACACTCGACGTACTACCAAGGGGAGAGGTTTTGCCAGCCATCTATTGCTGGCCAGGAGTATGGTTCATCGTGCTTTTCTCATTTCGTCTATGCTAACGCGTCTGCAGCATGATCAAAAGGCACATGCGCGCGCTGCGCCCACTCGAGGAGGATGAATCCCCCAACGTTGTGACTACGGATTTGGCTCGTGTTCTCACACGGTATCAAGTCGGGGACCTGGAGAGCCGCCTGTGTGCTTGTGGCATTCTTTCCTTACAGGACTTCATGCATGTCGGGTTCATGAGCCACAACGTTGTGTACGGTGCTCTCTTGCGCGCCTCTCTGGATCTTCATACGACGGACACCCAGTGGCGTCGGCTAGCGCGCACGTTCTCCGCCGTCAACGGTTTTGACGACATCGGTGACAGTGAAGAAGGTATTCGGCTACTCCATTCTGAAATGTGGCGCTAATAATTCTCATTAGCTTTTGACACGTATGTTAGGCAGCGAGACTCCTGGAAGGTGGAGGCCGACCGATGGCTCCAGCACAACGGCAACCTCGCTCAGCTCGACTTGGAGGAAATGGGTCCCACAACCCTTCGCGACGCCCTGATGCGAGAGTACATCCGCATGCGGGCTATGCCTATTAGAGTAACCTATGATATCGTGTGCGAGTACGAACATCGCATCGCCTTGCTGCAAGGCCGTAGGCCAATGTAGATCGGTCGTTGCCGATTTGGTTTTGCACTTCTTTCAAATATCGGTGTGACCTGAACTGCCTGATTTCTTTTAAGATCTTGCTCCTATCTTTGACTGCTTGCGTCACGCTCTCATTTTTCCCGATATTGACACCTCGTTTCCAGCCTCCATGGAACGTTCTCCTCTTGTCCCCGATAACGAGGGTGTTTTGTATGTTCTTTCGCTTTGTTCGACTCTGTCCTCCGCTGATGGACACCTTCCAAAGTAACGACATTTTCATGACCGACGTTTTCCTGCCTCTGGAATGCTGTGGCCTCAAGCCCTGTCAGCCGACTTGTCCCGTCCGCTACGCTGACGCGGCTGATGCTAGGGCTGCTCAGTTGGTTTTTCCATTTATCTCCATCGAGTTTCTGGTTGATCCCTTGCAGACGCGCAGAGCTCGGTCGGTTCCGCGAGCTCACCCTACCACTTCGCGCGACCATTAAGGAATACGAAGCGGCAGTTACCTTTCGAGAACCCTGCCCCTTCGTGGAGGATACTGTCCGGCTGGCTCTTGGTGACGGCCAAAACGCGCACACCATCATTTCCAACGCCCTCGCCACAGTCTCTGCTTGCGTCGATGCGACCGCCGAGCCTGTCGACGTGATTCTCCGTTTCCTCGATGAACATGAACATTTCAGATGGCACTGCCACACTATGGGTCTCGCCGTCGGCGAAATGATCACCACCCGTAGATTGTTGCAAAATGTTATCGACCGAACCGAGAAGCTCAAGAATCGATATCGTCTCGAGCTTGGATTCCGTATTGCGCCTATCCCTCGGCTAGTTTCCTACCGCCAAGTCCTAGAGCTCGGTGTAAAAAAGCGAGCGTATTGGTACCAGGACGGGCCGGACAGCCCGATGGTGACTGGGGTGGTGGCGCCTTTGGTTTGGGAGAATCTCCAGGAGTCTGAGCAAGAGTCGTCTGACGATACGGATGATGAGGCAAGTCAATGTTATTCATGTTGTGTAGCTAGTAAGACTCATGCGATTCGAACTAGACATAATTTCGACGCTGCGGGAACAATTGGGAGGATGACAGGTGTTAGGACATGCGGGATTATTTCAAAAAACTACTTCTTGCGCTGATTGTATTTCATATTGCTTGATACGTTTTGGACCATGTGGTACAAACACACGAGAACTTTCTGGGATAAAAGTGACTGCGTCGTGATTGCTTGTTGCCTATCGACCTGACCAACCCACCGCCATGCTCCTCCTCGACGAAAACGTTCATTGGATATCCTCAGATTCTGATGACGATACGGGCTACGAGACTGCTGATGAAGGGTGGTCGGACCTGTCAGACAACGAGCAGGATCCTCAACTTCCCGCCGTTCTGCAGCGTCTGCAAGCGTGTCATCCGATAACGCATCCAGCCCCCGCCGTGTCTGCTGGAAGCGACTCGGAATACGATGATCCTGAAACAGACGAGTTGATTCGGCAATTCCAGGACACAGATCTGGTTGTAGTGAGCATTGGCAATTTTTTATCTTTGGTCGCGCCCCAGGTTAATGGTTGACGCGTGGACACCTTATCAGGCCAGGTCCAATGCAAATTCGTCCTCCGCCAACGCGACAGCAGCACAGACTCCTGGCGCAAATTCTTCCACGGGCGATCAAGGCACGCTCTATGTGGCGCGCAAAAACAATCGCGCCTTGGAAACCGCTCATTGGTGAAATTCAGGTCTTCCAGCGTCTAATATCACGCTGACACGATGACACGATGAAACCAGGTCCCAGGCATCCTCCCTTCAGTTCGATGAAGGATTCCGTGTCAAGGCCGCGAGAAAGCGGACACGCAGGAGGCATTCCGGCGTCAGTGCCAAGTCTCCCCTCGTGGTCTTTGCAGGCCGAAAGCCAGGAATATATGTTTCCTGGCGCGCTGCGAGCCAATATGTCCTCCAGGTTACGGGAGCAGTGTACATGAGGTACCCGACCGTTCAGGCTGCCGATAGGGCGTATCGGTATGCCCTGCAGAGAGGGTGGGTGCGAGAATGTCATGAAAATGACAACACCTTCGCAGTATTGGCTCCCGCTGCAGGGGCGGAAAGACTTGTCCTCGCCAATGAGGATGAGAACCCGCTGCACGCGGCGCAGGGTGCCGCAGAGCGCTGGTTCTGCGTCTATCGCGGTCTCTGTCCCGGAGTCTATGGATCATTGTGCGTTTGTTATGCCATGAGGACTCCTCGCCCGCAGGCTGACCATGGCTTAGTTTGGAATGTTGCCTGAACACAGTCGGTATACCACGCGCGTCGTTTGAGAGCTGGTCCAGCCTGGAACAGGCTCAAGTGAAGTTTGCCGGTGCGCAAAGACGAGGTGAACTGCGGGAGTTAAATTTGCGAGTGTAAAGTATTTGTATAGTATACGGCGCGAATATCAGGTGCAGAAGGGGAAAACCTTTTCTTCCATATACTCTTTCAAAGTCCCATCGGTGACGCATTGCAAGATTCCATCCAAATGCTCCTCCAGACGCCCAAATTCTTGATCTACCGAAGAGATTTGCTCCCACTCACGGTAGGAACGACCATGATGAGTGAACATGTCGTTTTTGACCTGTGTCAGTGGCACGCGAAGGGCGACGACCTGAGATAGGACTTCGGCTACATGACCCTGGGCTTCACGGTCAGACATGTACATTGCTCGCCGGGCCGTCTCGAGCGCGAATGCAGACGAGGACCCGTGTGTATATGCGCAGAGAACATTGCGATGTTCGAGAGCTTGATCAAGGAGCTTTTTAGGAGTTGGAATGTCGTGCCTCGGCCTATACAGGCCGTTTAGAGGGGCGCAAATGGGAGGAGAGAGCGAAATGAGCATACAGCATGATGGGATCTTTGGGTTTTCTACTGACATCGGGCTGGGAGTTTATCTTGTGCTTGGATGCTGCATACTTGGCATTCTGGCGAAGCTTGATACTTTTCTTGTGTCTATACCGAGCTCCGTTAGTGACGTCTACAAAGTAGAACTAGAAGAACACACCGATGATAGGAATTCATTCTTTGTTCCTTCCGCGCTTCATGGCGTTCCTTGTCCGTCGCATACTTTGGCTTACGGCCCATAGGACTGAAATGAAGACAAGCTTGTAGACTGTGCACGGTTGAAACGGCGTGATGGACGTGGAGGAAGAGAAGATCGTCCCAAAAGTTAATCACGTACGGAGCGCGGGTTAATTTAATTGGACAGTTATTGGACAAAAATTCGGAAAAACTTGAATGCATTCCATGGACGTGGTGCACTGTTAACACGTCGACGGTCCATAAGATGCAATCTCAGAGAACCTTGAGGCAAGTGCGCGGTTGAACGGTGGTATTGACGCCGTGGAAGAGCACGACGGAACGCACCCATTTAATTGGACAGTTATTGGACAAGAATATGCGTATAAAGGATCGTTAAGCACAGATTATCGACTGATGTTGACGCGTTCCTGGGCCATAAAATGCAATACAAGAGAGGCTTGAAGAAGGTGCATGGTCGAGTGGTGGGATGAATGTGGTGGGAGAGCACAAAGGCAGGTCGTGTCAAGTTGCGACACAGTTACACGAACTTTCTCGTCGCATTGGTTTATTTGGACAATTATTGGACAAAAATGAAGATGGTATGCGACGTTGAAGCAGACCTCATTCACTGAGATTTCGTTGAACTCCGATGGAAATCAACGCGGTTCTGGTCCTGCTGTCGCGCTCTCAAAGTTGAGCGGCATGACCAAAATAGGAAAGTCCCCCTTGCTCTCGAGAGACCTTGAATGAATAACCGTATGCCTGGGGGGTAAGACTCGTTTTTCAAGAGAATGGACCGGCACAGTCTGAAGAGCAATAGAACCTATGTCGAGTCTGAACATTTACCAAGGTCTTGGACCAAAAAGAGACTCCGACAAGAATCGAACGGGCGACGAGCCGAAAAAAAATGCTCTCGCCCCGAATACGTAGATCCACAACAGCTAAGCCATGATTCTACGTTTAGCATTGGAAGCAGATCGTACGTCACCCTTCAGTGAGATCAGGTCCAATTTTTTTTAAAAAAAGCTAAGCATAAGGCGCGCAAGGCCACAACAAGAGGACGCGACAAGTTTACAAAATGACAGTATCTATTGTTGATGTAAGTACGAAAGGTATCTAAAGAGATTGAGGAGGCAGAGCCTTTGCCGGGATGACTTTAACGGCGCCACGCGACAGCGCTCCATTAAACATGTCCAAGGCGGCAGGCAAGCTCTTCGCCCCAGCCCTGAAACCATAAGGAACACGAAAGATCGCCTGGTCGGCCTGGGCGCTGTGGTCATGCGATTAGTGACGCTGAAAGGGAGTAAAAAAGGACTAACGCGTCAGGAAAGATGCCAACAAACGAGCCCCTGGTGACAACGTACCACCGACTAGCGATGACGGTGGTGTTCCCTCGAACGAGGGGAGCGGTTGGAACGGTTTTGTATTCAATGCACGCAGTGAACGGAGGCTGATCCTTAGAGGTATCGTCTGTGGCGGCGAGGATGTTGCCAGCAGCATCTGCAAGAAGGTTAATGGGAACACAAAAGAGACGGAGGAAGAGCCCGACCATAGTGACGGACAGCCTGACGGGGTTGGGCGGGGCCTTGAACGTTGGGAGCAACAAGAGAGCCGGATGGGTCTGTTGAATGCGTGACTCAGCGATCAGAACCGCTACAGGACAAAATGGAACTTACCGTAGTGCAAAATGAACTTGACATCTTCCTCTTCCGCGGATGTTTCGGAGGCGGTGTCCTCCTCGGGGGATTCGGAGCGGACAGACTTGCGGGGTGATGAAGGCTCGTCTTCATCGTCGGAGTCACGAACGGTTATGGCCTGAGATAGGGTATTCCCAGTGTGTGGGGGCGGCGAGAAAATTTCAGACATGGCGGTCTGAGAAACAATCAGGAGGGCGATTGATGTCCGCGAATCGCGACGCCACATATATAGGTGATGATAAACCTGTTTCCAGAAGCAGGTGTTTCAAATTCCATTGGAAATCCGGTTAGGATGGGCTTCGTTGGGGTAACCATAGCTAGCCATGCACAAGGCTATCGGTGATGGCGCCTGCTTTGAAATTGCGCCTAAGATTGTTGCCGACTGTGGATCACGTGAGAGGGACAAGCGTTGCACTGTGGTAGACCAATTGCAAACTCCCGCAGAACTACACCAGCAATGGGAAAAACACAAACGAAGAAAAAAACATACGTCCCGATTCCGAAGGAGGCGAGGAAGACGCGTCGAGGCTGGGCCGACGGCTGGAGGGCAGAATGGCTGAGCCAGTTCATCAGCGCGTACAGTGTCGCGATGAGGAAGCCAGCCGGGCAGCGTCAGCAGGCCGAGGATGCCGTTCTCGAAGAGGTCTACCGTCAGTACTTCGTCAAGGTCCACTGGACACTTTCCGACATTGACGAACCTCCCTTGCCTGTGAACGAATGGCGCGCGGACGTCGAGATGCCCATTGACGAGTTGACCGACGACGAGATGATCGAGAAGAGGGCGATTGTGGAAGCGCGCAAGGCGGTAGGTCGTTCGCGGTTCTATATGAATGACGGTGGACTGACTGAGGGTGTTTTAGGCTATTAAACGATGGATTCGCTATCGTGCGTTGAGATTGGGACGCGCTCGGCGCCGCATTGCCGGAGATTTAGTGTCAGACCCTTACGGCGTGCTCCTCGCACGTCTGAGTGGCGTCCAGAAGCCTGGGAAAGCACGTCAGGCATTCTAGGAATGGCAAGTCAACAATAGGCCCACGATTAGGGCGGAGGTGAAGCGGCGCTGGGGAGAGGCAGTGAGACTGGGGGAGCAGTCGGGGAAATTGGTGTTCAAGTTCCGCCAAGCGGTAGCTACTGACATGTTCAGGAGTCTGCCGCAGGAGGAGCAAGAGGAATGGGCCGCGACTGCAGTGAAGACGGCGGAGGCTGCGAAAGCGAGATATGAGGAGGTGACGAAGGGTGAGCCGTCGACAGATCCTGCGGTCAGGGCGGAGTAAGTCGATTTATTATTGTGGCGCATTTATTTTAATGAGGTGTTTCTTGTAGATGCATCGACGGACTGGCTAACTTCATGCAGCCAATTGCAGAGATGGTGGGCGCTGTCACGGGGCTACAACTGGTTATACATGCGGTCGGTCCCATGCCTCAATACGGCGGCGAGATATCTGTTATAACGTGAGTACATTGCGATATGGTTATGATTCGGAGACTTACGGATCTTTCTAGAGTCTCGAGTGGCAAAAATTTGGAGACGCCCGCGGTTCCAGTGACGAAGTGGCAGCAAAACCATTACCAACAATACAAGAAGTACCTGGAACGCTTCGCAAAAACGTGCTACACGGACAGCCAGCTGCAGGCGGCCAAGATGTCGAGTAAAGGACCAAGTAGCGCGTTACCCGAGGAGATGGATTTTGATCTCGCTGAGATCGGACGCGAGATCACAAGGATGGCGATGGAGGAGGCGGACGAGGAAGATGATGAGGACGACGACGAGGAAGCAGAGGATGATGATGATGATGATGACGAGGGCGAGGAGGGAGATGCGGCGACAGCATCGTCCAAGAAGCGGAAACGAGCCCCGTCGAAGGGTGGGCAAGCGAAGAGGAGAAGGACTGCTCAACCGGCCGCAAGAGATCCTCCCGTTCAGTCTCGTCCCGTTCATCCTCGTCCTCGTGCTCAGCAGCGGAAGAAGTCTGGCACGGCCGCCGGCAACAATCCCTCTCCCAACAACACTGTTCCTGCTTCCAACAATGCCAACGCGGATTCAGACTTGAATATGGAGGATTCGCGGCCCGCCAGCCCGATACCCGCACGCCGTTCAGGACGTTTGAGCGCCAAAGAGAGCGCACCTGCCGGCGACAAGGATAACGAGGAGGAGGAGGAGGAGGAGGAGGAGAGAGCCGTCATAGTGCCCGAGAAGGCCGTGCGCAACGAATTCGACGATCCCGAGGCCGAGGAACGTCGTGCGAATGTAGAGGAGGGCCTTCTCGAGGTGAAACCTTGGTTCGATGCCCCATATCGTGCGCTTGAGGCGGCAGAAGACACCTTGGGCCCAATTTACCGGAAAATGCTCGACCATCTGGTGCTACTCGAGGCGGCGGAGGAGTGGCAGGGAAAGGGTGATCTCCCTGCCAATGGTCGTCCGGAGAAGTTGACAGCGTGGGTGATTGCAGGCCGTTTGACGAGGAAGAAAGAGATGCCGCCGCCGTTGACAGCGGGAGAGATGCCAGCTTTCAAGAGGACATTTAAGAGGTGGTATGACGGCATGCAACCGGAGTGGCGACAGAAGGAGAAGGGAAAGGCCGGCGCGTGGAAGCGAGGTAGGATGAAGCACTCCAATAAGGACTGGGGGTTGCTGGATGGACGAGGGGTGAACGCGTGGTTGGGAGTCGTCGTCTGCCTGTACTGGTGGGGCGAGGTGGCTATCAATAGTGGTCAAGCGGAATACGACGAGTGGGAGGCGGCGGTCATCGAGGCTTCGTGGGTAATGGAGTGCTTGCTGGCGGCGTAACTCTGTCCGTTCGCGCGCACGTAGACGTCGGGAATTTTTTTGTTTACTACTTGGATCGTCATCGCATGTACAATGATATCAAATCTGCTTACCATCGTTGCGTGCGCTGTGAGTGTTGGTTGAGGGAGCCAGGCGAACTTGCTTGGTGGGTGACGGTAGGACGTATGAGCAAGTGAGCACAGCCACCGGGATTTCGAGTCTTGCTGCTAAGTTGAACGTAGACGGGTCGAGTTTGATAGGCGCACATATACACGAATACACGTATGCCTGTAGTGCAAGGGTAAGGGTGCCATTTACACACTTACAGTCTCACCTGGCTTATGGTTCGAACCGCGATGGCTACATTTTTGATCTGGAAGATACCCAATGATTTTTTGGGGAATTGCGTGCTGACTGGGGGAGTCCAAATTCATTGAACTTTGGGATCAAGTGAAGAGGGTGATTAATTTTGGGGGGAGAGCATACGGAATTGGAATGTCAGGTTACCGCGGTGAGATTCTTACAAGTCCTTTGCCTGCCGGCGGCCGGCTGAAGGATGGTTATGTTCAATGAGCGAGAGTGAAAGGCTCCACGATGTTTTGTCGTGGGTTATGATTACACAGGAAGCCTATATACGGCCCGGCAGCGCAAAGCGCTCTGCGTACGGGCGAGCACGATTTGCCGCGCTTTTGCCCAGTGCAGGCCGAATAAGGAAGCTCGCGTGCGCCGGATCACGGACCGAATATCCGTGTACCGAATGCCCGAGCGTTATCCATGGTCGCAGGGGCGCATCCAGCGCTGCGTGGCTGCCTGCGGGTAAGAAAACAGTGCTGGGAGAGTAGCAGTGAACAGTCATCAGTAATTACATTCATGAATCTATTTTTTTTTTGTGGCGCATTTATCCAGCTACATCCGTGGCGCATCCAGCGATTGGCGTGCCTGGATAGCCCGGTGAACCCGCTCAAAAAATCCTATTAATAGCCCCCATATTATAGAGTTTCAGTACGCCACACTTCGGAGGCTGTAGCAGCCATCCCGCCCCCCAATAGCCGCAATATCGCGAATGGGTGACATACCCCTATAAATATTTTCCCACGGGTGCCGAATATAGCGGTGCCGGCGGGGGAGCAAACCTATCCAGATCGGGTGCTGAATCTGGTAACCGGTTTAGGTCTGCCAAGATCAGTGACATCATTGAGGAGGCGGCGGGGCGGGATGGATGGCTGTGCAGTGACCCGCTGCACCAGAATAGGTAGGAGACTTATCGAGTATCTAGCCAGTACCATGGCTACAGCCACTCCTGGTGTATATGGTTTTTGTGGCTACAGCCACTGGAAACACGCTCATATTTACAGCTAGGGCTCGGTGAGTCTTAATGAGCCTAATAAAACAATAAGTGAGCAGAATGAACAATAAAAGGAAGCCAAAACGGAAACAAACGCACAGCTGTGATGCGGCGGAGTATGGCCCCCGCTCCATGGCGGCATTGAACGAACAGTGGGGGAGAAAAGAGGTCATAGCGCGAACCCGTGGCTTAGGAAACACTGTACTCCTCGGATCATATATAACCGTTAGTAGGTCAGGATCGCGAGCGTGTCAGAAGGACAACAGGGAAAGGATGAAAACATGATTTGTTATTGCCAGTGCTACAGTTCTATATCACATTGCGGATAATCGAGGGGGGCGCCACGCTGCGCTCGGACGTATTGTCGCTCCGCCACCATGCGCTGTTATCTTCACATCAGCGGGGTCCCTAGGATTGAACCAGGAAAGCAGCGGACCTACCGAATAAGATAGACCCCAATCCCAAAAACTGAACCGATTTGGGGTGGGCAAGGGACCGCCGCCGAGAGAAACTTGCAAGTCGCGCTGAGTGTTAGCGTAGCCTTCAACTTGTGTGAGCATATGGTCGTAATACTCGTCAGAACCCGGCTGCAACCAAGGATGACTGAAAAGCATCGTGAGACGATATAATAGACTTAAACGAATTAACGTACTTGGCAGCCTGGTTTTCAAGGCGGATGTGAATTCTGGGGATGGTATTCATGGGTATCAGAACATCCTCAGGCGTACTCTTCATGGGGGGATCATGAAGCTCGAAATCCTCTTCCAGGAGGCGGCGTTCCAAAATCTACATGACCGTATCCGTGAATAATGTGCAAACGACGACGGAGAGAGAGAGATGATACAAGGAGAATATGACGAGAGGCTTGGGCATCGCTTTCGGGATAGCGGTGGAACCACCACCGGCCAAGGGGTTCGAGAAAATTGGCGAGTGCCCTATGGGAATCGCATTCCTGGAAATAGCGCAGGAACAATCGAAGCTCATCCAGTTGAGCATGGCTGAGGTTCCATTCGACGTTGTTGTCACCAATGCGCTTGAGTTGGGAGTGGTTCGTGCCGTACCGCGACATGATGGAAGACGAGAAGAAGGAAGGAGCACTGTCCAGAACGGGACGATCTGTCCATAAGTGGATGATCTGTCCGTAACGGGACGATCTGTCCATAACGGGACTTGGAACAGGCACTCGTCGACACAATGACCCGCCTCATCCTTTTGTTGAGCCGACTCCTATGGCGCCCTTCGAGACGAACGCCCGCAGGAATCTGTCGGCGTATGACCGCGCACAACTCGCCAGCGCGCATGCGGCGAACATGGCCGCCAATGGGTTCCCTGCTCCCGCCCCCGGTACCCTAGCCGTTCAATCCCACGCAGCGAGGCGCAACGTTAGGACAGGACGACTGAGAAAAGGAGCCAGTCTAATGGAAGCAGCGCCACCCGCCGGGTACCAGCATCCTCAGGGCTTGTTGCGAGAGAAGGACGTCTCGTATACTTTCTCTCGAGATGGTCGACGTCTTTACACCGAGGTGGAGCAGAATCGCGCCAAAACATCGTCGCGAAGGGCGAGGAAGAGACCTCGGCTCGCCTCCGGGTCAGACGCGGGGAACTCAGAGGGTGTGGAAGTCGTACAGTATGATGGACGCGGCTGGGAGCCGCTCACCGACGCGAACAGTCTGCAGGACGACGATCATGACAACGAACAGTGGGAGGATATACCACCCGTGGACATGGAAGACAGTGCTGGAGCGGATGGAGACAGTAGGGAGCCCGAGACAGACGCATCTAGACCAACAGCGTCCAAGCCAGCGGAGCCCGCCAAGCGGTACAAAAGTTCGGTGCGTTGAATTTGGATTCGGGAGGGTACGAGTATTAATGGTCCAGTAGGATGATCCCATCTCGGTATGGGTACCGCTCAAAGACGCGTTCATGGCGCAGCTCATGACTCGAGAGCACCCGGGAGAGCGACCAGCTTGTGTGTCGTGCAAAGCGACGTAGGTTGACCTAGCCAACGACCCAGCGCCTGCAAATTCCGTGGACGCCTCCAAAACTACGGACGCTCTTTATCGCTGCCAGACTTGTGGAGATTTTCTGGAATGCAAGGACTGCTCCCTGGTGCGGCATCAGCGTTCTCCATGTCATGTCTTGCGGGTATGTGTGTTTATTTGTTGAAATATTTTTACGCTGATGCTATGGATGCAGGTGTGGCGCAAGAAGGGCTTTTTCGAGCGAACTTCTCTTAAGGATATGGGCTTAACCTACCAGCTGGGACATGGCGGTGGTAAATGCCCCCGTCCTCAGCGGGGTAGGACGGTGACGGTCATGCATGTCAACGGCCTGCATCATGTTCGCGTCGAATCCTGCGGGTGTGATCGTCATGCAGACGACGTCGGGGGCTGGAAGGAACCACTCGTCAATGGTTGGTATCCGGCGACAACGGTGTCCCCCCAAACTTTTGCGACGTTGGAGTGCTTAACCCTCTATCGACGTCTCAATACTTGTGGTCATGTCAATGTACGAGACTTCGTATCCGCCTTGGAACGTCTAACGGACCCGCTCGGCATTTATTGGGTTCCGGATCGCTATAAGGCTTTCGCCCTGATGTCTCGTCAGTGGTCTTTCCTTGGGCGAATGCGGCGGCGAGCACCCAATGCTGTACCTATAACTAGTTTTAACTCCCTCCAGCAGGGCACTGAA
>QLPD01000200.1:0-16240 GCA_003314085.1 Hymenopellis raphanipes
TGGTACTCTTTTGATGCATCGCGGCCGGTTAGGACCGGTCTCGGACTGGTCTTGAACCGGTTGGGTTGCAACCGGTTCGGACCGGTCTTGAGACTGCGGTTGCTGCCCGGTTGCAAGCAGGACCGGGTCCGGTTGCGGTTGCGCTCAAAACCGGGAAGTTGCAACCGGTTGCAGTCCCCGGTTGCTTGACTTTGAGGTCAAAAGACCGGACCGGACCGGACTTTTAAACTCTATATACTAGCATCGTCGATATCCTCCTGCAATTCCTCGCCAACCGTCTTCAGCAGCGCGATGGGCCTAACGGCGTGTTGCGCATCGCAAACACATATTTTGCCGATGTGATTGCTAACGGAGCCTACGACAAGCCATCAGTAGGAGGGTACCACCTTCTAAAGCGATATCTTACACTATTTTCACTATCCTCCCCCCACAACGAGCTGTTTCTTGCGCTTTATAGCCCGCCGTCCCATTATACAGCCTGCCTGATCAATTTTCGGAACGGTCGAGTTCGTTTCGGCGATTCGCTCGGGCGACGTCCTCCTCTTGAATTTACGCACCATCTGACAATCTGGATGGAGCGAAACTTTCCGGTTAAGGTCGTGATCACAGACGACCTCCCCTGCGCTGTACAGACGGATGGATATAATTGTCCTTTGATTGCCGTTAATACGGTGGCCCACAACATATTCGGAGACCCACTTTGGACTGGCAAAACAGCGCGTGCTCACCGAATAAATGCGTTCTGCACAATACTTGAGTCGGTCGCTGAACAGCAGGTGAGTTAATAATACAAGAGCATAGTATGAAGAGCTCACCGTTGTACTAGAAACTACCTGATACTTCCACTGAAGAGGTTAACCTAGAATCGGACTATAACAGTTTAAAAGTCCGGTCCGGTCCGGTCTTTTGACCTCAAAGTCAAGCAACCGGGGACTGCAACCGGTTGCAACTTCCCGGTTTTGAGCGCAACCGCAACCGGACCCGGTCCTGCTTGCAACCGGGCAGCAACCGCAGTCTCAAGACCGGTCCGAACCGGTTGCAACCCAACCGGTTCAAGATAGGGTGGCGAAGTAAACCCTAGGTTTTGATACCAGTAGGGTTTACGGCGGTTAGTTACCAGTATCGATACCGGTAACTTACCTCAAGCTCGGGGAGGGAGGTAACTTACCAAACACGTGACCTGTCATGTGATTGGAGCAGAAGGGGAGAAGGTGGGATGAGCATTGAGAGGGTCCTGTAGGCCACAGATAGTGAAAAAGGCGCTAAAGGGTAGATACAATGGAATTATGTACAGTCTGAAGCAAAAAATTACTCTGATAAGCAAAAGAATTAAGGTCTGGAAGCTCCGGAAGAAATTGCGCCACGCTTCTCACGTGAAAGGTCACGTGTTGGGTAAGTAACGGTCACTTACCGTATTGATACCTAGGCCTCCAGAACCCCCCTAGTAACTTACCGGTAAGTTACCTCCTGGGGGGTTTACTTCGCCACCCTAGTTCAAGACCAGTCCGAGACCGGTCCTAACCGGCCGCGATGCATCAAAAGAGTACCATACAGCCATACCGAGGAGGTATAACCATAGTGTAACAATACTTACCATTCTCTGACTGCTGTCTCAGGTCACTCTGAGTAGTTTTGCATTCTGTTCAGGCTAAAGAGTAGGCCTAATTAGGATATCTACCAGACATCAGCTGCTACTGCACTCAATAGTGGATGAAATCCTACACTTCCAGAGGGCGAAATGTTCGGTTTTGAGAGCTGAATTTAATGGTATTTAAATCGGGTAGCAATTCTTTACCAAATTAGGCCATAAAACGCGATTTAGCATGATTTCAGCTGTATTTTATTCATTACTCCTGCAATATGACCTCTACAAATATCGATCCGGAGAGTATCTGATGCAGAATTCACCGCGCTACATTTCGTACACTCACACCTAAGTCCGAAAACCACTGCGGAGCTCATAATTTAATAGATACACCTATTTTAAGCGAAAGACCGGTTGCAACCGGTCCCAACCGGTCCGGCTCAGTTGCAGATGATGTCAGGATGTCTTAGGACCGGCAACCGCAACCGGTTGCCATCACGGACCGGTCCTACTCAAAACCGGTCCTAAACGGTTGCAGTCCGGTCCGGTCTGCGGTCTTTTGCGGTCCTAGCAACTGGACTTTTAAACTCTAACTATAACGTTGCGCATATCGTTGCTCAACCCGCGGTCGATGTGTCGAAGGCCGGCGTTTTGGATCACGAGGCAGTGGATATGGATGTTGACCAAACCGGTACTCCTGCTAGCGTAGAGCCGATCCGCACAGGATGTAAACGACCTGCATCACCGTCAGGCAATCCTCTCGAAGAACCATCAGCCAAGCGACCTAAACCTACCAATAAACTCTTTTCCATATTTACCCCTCCTCCAACGACTACCAGCGTCACCCGAATACCCATCAGAGCCGGAGATGCAAAGCAAGTCAAAGAGAAGAAGCTGAAGACGCCAGAGTCTAGTACGAAGGAGAATCCAAACGCGAAGGCCCAGAGCAAGCCAAACGCGAAGGCCAAGAGCAAGCAGAAAGAGGGGAAGCAGCCAATTCCGGACTACTTGTTGGATCCTGGTCCTGGCGGCGCGAGTGTCTCTTCAAAGAACACTCGGAGAATGCGCAAGCAAGTGACTGCTGGCGTATTCGAGGGAAGCGCCGTTAAATCTGAAAAGTTGCGGATCAAGTGCTCGGAGGATGGTGGGGACCAAGGCGTGCGAGTGCTGATTAATGATCCGTTTAAGGCGATCTGCTCGCGATGCGAGAAGCCGATCCCTCTCAAAGGCCCTTACGAGCCTGGGCGCTTTCGCGACCACTGGTTCTCTGGGAAATGCCAATCACCTTCAAAACCTGTGCACACGCTGGACATGTTTGTCGCACCTGTTGCTTCTAAGGATCCTCCGCCGCCTCCGCCGCCGCCGCTCATCAAGTTGTGTCCTGGTCTAACGCGTCAGTACTTTGAGGCCATCGGCAATTACCTCGACACGAGTGGGGCAGGCGGTGGCGGCGCTGAGCAGATCAACAAATACGCTCAGCGCCTATATGCAGACCAGTACCCAGGCCTCGTCTCAATCACAGATGAGAGGTTAACAGCACTGCAGTGTTCGCGAGTGCGAACAGCCCAGGCTCTGGATCGTAAATGGCGGAACGATACGTCGCCGGATGTCATGGCCGTCTTCTCGACGCAGTGTTCTCGCCAGTTCACTGTCAGGAAACCCTCAGATCTCACCGATCCTCAGTGTGTATGCTCCGAGTGTGCAGCGGTCTTCGCGTCGGATGCGTTCCGCAATATCCTGAGGAAGAAACGCCAGGCGGACACGTCGACATTGAAATTCACGCCCAGAATGTACTCCAATCCCACGCAAGCACAGCTATTCGCCAAGCGAGAAGGACTAGAGTTATTCCTCAAGGATGTACTGTACTATTACGACCTAGTCTTCGCATAACGCGTAACGGGGGGCTGTGAAATGAAGAGTAACTGCTACCATAACGCGTAACGGCCAAAATTTGGCCCCAGGTAAGGCCTAAAAAGGAAATTTTTCAGGCCCGCCTAACGGCGGGCTGTCCAAATAAGGCAATGTGCCTGAAAATGAAGAGTTGTACTTGTGAAGAGTATGCATAACGGGTAACGCCCCGTGAAGACTAGATCGTAATAGTACAGTACGTCGTATTTCCTTCTTCATCCTAATTGGCGAAGTCTCATTCAATCTTTTAGTGCAGTGAATATAAACAAAATCCCCTTCTCCGCTTCTCCCGACTTGTTGTCGATGGGCAGTTCAAGGATGCCAAGGTCTTTCTTGGACTTGTCGAGGCAATGATTCTTGGTACCGAGCGTGAACTACGTGGAGTCGGTATGAAGAACTTCAAGTATCAGCCCGAGTTTCGTGAATGGGCCGAACTGGTGCGCATGATAAGTCCGCGCCTCCATCGAAACATGTCGCAACAATTCCGCATGGAGACGCAACGCTCTGTCAAGTGAGATCCAATTTTTTTTCTACACACTCGCTAACTATTCAATCACACAGAAACCGAGAATCTAAAAGACCGCGCTACCCTTTAGGTATTCAATCCGAGACGTATGAGTATGCCGCGAAGTATTGCCAAGATTATGGCTATCCCAAGTCGCACCCTCTGGTTCTCTCAGTCGATGATACCAAGCTTTTTGCTACTATGCAGCCACTCCTTGATGGACCATCTAAGCAGTGGTACCTTGTTGGACTCCCTGGAGAGCAGCAGATTCTAGTTCCCGATATCGAGGCTCTCGAAGCTATGATGAAGGAGAAACATACTCCAGCAACAAAGGTATATCTTGTACTTCATTCGATGGATCCAAGATTAATTCCATTTTGCAGCTGCGACTCTGGGCACTTCAGATTCCTTTACCAGGAATTCCTCCGCTTGCACTTGCGATCCTCCCCATTGCCTCATCAATCAAGGCGCCCGAGCTGGCCAAGTACCAGATCAAACTAGCACGTGGACTCATCAAGAATGGCTTTCGCTTTATCAGCAACGCATCCGATGGTGCTGCGGTTGAGCGCGACTGCCAGCGCCGTTTAGCTGCTGCAGGGACGACCCGAAATTACATCCTTCGTAGTCCCTCCGAAGATGAGCCACACATCAAAATTGTGCTCAACGACTTGGATGGCAATATCTACACAAATGTCCAGGATGCTCTCCATGCTCGAAAGACGGGACGCAACAATGTATCGACGGGAGCACGCGGCCTTATCATCGGCGACCATCCGGTTTACTATAACCAGCTTCGTAAAATCGCATTTATTCCTGATCCCCCGCTCTATCAGCGCGATGTCATTAAAGCCGACCGCCAGAACGACAATGCGGCTGCACGAGTATTTTCCTCAGCTACACTTGAGGCAGCTGCCTCCCTCCCAGAGCAGAATATGGGTCTTGTTGTTTTCCTATTTGTCCTGGGAGATCTCATCGATGCATATGAGAGTCGAACCATGCCTCTCGACGAGCGCGTCAAGGTCGCATTGCGCGCTCGTCTCTTCTTCCAGACGTGGAGAATGTTTCTCCGGAAGCAAGGATATTCGGAGGCTCGCCATTACATTTCTCAAGCCGCATCTGATATCTTTGATATCCTTGTGGATGGCCTGATCGCTCTTATTATCATTCATCGCGATTATCTGTCGCCGGGCGACATCCCTCTTCTGCTCTGGAAACACATGTCGATGGCTGATGAACGTCTATTTTCCGCCATGCGCGAGATCGCACCTGATTTTACTTTGGTTCAGGCAATCATTATGATGCCTCATCTCCGGGCTACAATGCGAGCCTCGAGTATTGCTCGTTTCGCTAAGGCTGGCTTCAAGATGGTCGCCAATGGATATCAGTTTGACGGCCTGTCCACTGATCATTCAGTCGACTATACTCTGCTGTCGAAATTCCCATCAGACGCCCAGATGACAGAAATGTATGCTGCCGCCATTGAGGAGAACACTGCGCTGTGGTCTCTTGTCAACGTTGACCTTCCTCTTCTTCGCGATGCACCCGACATTCCCCTGGAACCTTTTCCTCTAGATCTCTCTCCCGACGGCGACTTTCTATCTGAAGATGATGTTGTCAGCGAGCCAGAAGCTGCAATTCTCGAACTTACCATTCGGGAAGAGCTTCAGGCCGCTATTGATGCTATTGCTGAGACGACAAATCTTACGAGTGCGGAGAGCGAAGAACTTGACGCGTGTGCTTATGCGGCTGCTTCTCTTCTCATCGAAAACCTTGCTCATATGTATGTTTGTCTACTATCATCAACAACGATTTCATTGACATGTATTTCATCAGCGACAATCTTCCCGAGATCGAGGATCCCGTTCAACTGGACGTAGCCCGTGCAGATGTCGCACAGGCAATCAAACGCAAACCGGATGTCATCTCTGATTTAGCGAGCGGTCTTCAAGTAACCTTTGGCAGTGTGTCAAGCTCAAAGGATCGAGTAGATGCTCCCAGTTGCCCGGCTGTGTCCCTCACCGACATTACACCAAGTGAACTTGGAAACCTGGTTCAGATTCGGGACACACATCAAACGGAGAAGGCTCGGACCGGCGTGCGCAACTACAAGGCTCCCGCGACAGCGAAGTCCACGGCCAAGAAATCTCTCGGTGTTGAGAAGCCGCTTACACCAGAGCAGGAGCTCTCACGCCGTATCCAGACCATTGTTCGGCAAGCACAGGAGCGTGGGTCCAGCACAGGACTTAATCGACAGAAACGGTGGAAAGAAGGGAAGGAGGAAGGAAAGGAGACAGTTGTGCCGAGCAATGGCAATTCTGCCAATGCCGCCGCCGCCGCTCAAGTCCGTGCTAGCTCGGTGAGAATTCTCTTCCTGTTTTCTACCCAGATCTAATGTCTCTTCTACACAATAGGCAAATCGACGACGACGCGAATTGAGTGCTGGTCTGGGAGCAGCTTGCAAATCAGTCTTCGCCGATGGAGGAATCACACCTCAAGCACCACTGCAAGATGACGACTTTGTTTTCATACTCGATCGCGAAACTATTTTACTTGGAAAAGGTGTGTAGCAATCCCTTCGAATAGTGTCATACTCATCTTGCTATAGTTATTACAATGTACTCGAAGGGTGGCGGTAAGGCTGGCAAGCATAACTGGGTTTCCGAAGTGAAGAGTCTGGGATCCCTTTCGTATATTCTCTTGCAGGTATTCGAGCCTGTGCACAGACGCACGTTCAGACGGATCCATCGGCGATATGCTTTCTTGGGAAACTCGCGGTTCGTTCACGCGCCCTCCGGATCAGTACTCGCCCGTGCCACGGGCGCAATCAAAGAGACGTCGGAGACCGTTGAGATCTCCAAGATCGCCCTGGATGCATACACAACGCTTGGAGCGGAGAAGGCAAAGTTGACGAAAGTTGTTACCACATTAAATACGGTGAAGCGAAAGGGTTTGCAGAACATTAACATCATTGATATTGAAGAGACCGACGACGTAGAAGCATGATACATGTTGTAATATAGCACAGCGAATTTTTTGGTGATTTTTGACGATTTTTGGCGATTTTTTTGAGGTCAGATTGAAAATGCGGACAAAACGGAAATTTTTCATAGGTTAGCTGAGAAATGCGGACAAAATTTGCCCAAACGGGTTGACTGAAAATGCGGACAAATCTTGCCCGAAGGATGATTTTTCCGGACGACCTCCTCGCAGTATAAACACGGGTCCTGCCAAGGCTTCCAGGACGACTTGGTCACGTCGCCGTTATGTTGTCTGTCAATGGCGGCTGTCGAGAGTCGTCCATTACCGAGCGGGCGTGTCACTTTCTTACGGGATGTAATCACATTCATCTGGACGGCGTCACGGCATTGGTGTTGTTTTTTGAAGGCGTGTTGCGTTTGAACCTCGCTGCCGGGCGAGGCATGATCATCCCGCTTCCCCGTGTGGAATATAGAGATGTGTTGGTGGACACAGCTAAGTCTGTTGGATTGCGCCTCGCCTAATTTGATGACCATGCTTCCGCTACATCTTTCAGGCCTGCTTGGCGGCAAACTGGACTATCGTGGGTGTTACCAGCGCAAGCCTGATCGAGTACGAGTTCAGCGGCGGATCGAGCGAGGCCAGCATCAACCCGAGATTTGGGCTCAGTGACGCAGTTGAAGGCATCTGCCTCTCCGCGGAGACTGTGGTTACACTCCTCCGTTTATTCCTCGCCATTGAGTCTTGAAGTTGAATGTCCAATGGCTGAGACATGGTTATTCATGTAAGTCGTGGCTTTGACGTCTTGGACGTTGATTTGACATCTTCGGTGCTCCAGAATTCGACCCAATGGACCTCGTATCCGTGTACTCAACATTTCGTTTTCAACACCGTTATATGCCTACAGGGACACCACTAATCGCCCGACTGCCAAATCGTTCTCAATGATCATGATCACGACACCCCTCGTTCAAGTTGTCCCCTGTACCCCCGCCAGTCATAAACAATCAGTAATGGTGAATAGCAAGTCAATTTGTATGCTAACCAGGTATAATGAGGGTCGAGCAGGTCCTGCTGTGATCAGGAAGCCGTCTAATAGCTCTTCACTAATAGTGACCTAATGAACGGAGATGGTGGGCCCGTACGCTCATGGCCCTCAATGACAACAGACTATCATCACTATCGACATACTATATCCTATCCACAAACTAAAGAATCTGTTTTTGAGAAGCTCGTTACGCGTCATACCTTACGCACGTGCCTCGTCATTTCTTGCTTCTTTACCACCACCATCTCTATTTTCTTGCTCCTGCGAGTCGAGCGTTGCTATCTTTCTATTCTGTATGTTTGTCTCTCAATATCCTGACCTGCACCATTGACGAGGGTTTACAGCCGCCACGCCATGGATACGTTTGATGTTTTAGAGTCTCGTCTTCGCCACGCCGCCTTCGCTCTGGCCTCCGAACACTTCTCGCAGCCTTCCTCCTCTGACGAGTCTTCCACACAGGACGAGATCCATTCGCCTCCCGCCTCGTCTCACGACGTCGCCCTCGCCCTTCTCGATCTTCCGTATACTTGCACCAAGAAAGTACTTAATGGTGACGGCGATGCGACGCCGCTTCCCAAGATTTCCGCATGAGATTATCTACGAGTGGCGGTATATCTGCGCGCAAATTGTGAAGGCACTGGAAGACGAGAAGGATGTTTTAGACCCAGAGTCTCAACCTTCGCCAGCTATCGCTCAGACTACCCTTCAGCCTATCGAATCTATCGATCAGAAATTTTCTACAGACTGTCTTCAAAAGGGCGACGTCCCCAGCACATCTCGCCTTTCCGAGGTTACATCTTTGCCCTCGAAGACACAGGAGAACGGAGATCAACGGCGAATCCAAGAGTCCCCGCCTACGACGCAGGACACAGGAGTCGTTGTAGAAGATTTAGCAACACCTGGGTTGGATGGAGCTATCGGAGCAAGTGCTGGCTCTGTTGAACAAGACCTGGAGGAACAGACTGTTGCGGACGACCGCGGGAACATGGATCTCATCGCTTCACCCCAATCCTCCCTTGAGACTGAGTCTCTCCAGACAACCGCCATGCCAACGGCTCCAGTCGCTACTGTCAAAGCTCAAGCTGTGCCGTCCTCGTCTCCTTTGACTCCTACACCAAAGAATGCTCCCGTTGTGGACCCAGCTCAAGTCCTTTCTCTTGACGACGTCAGTACATCCGTCCGTCGCGCCAACACTCTGCCTTCTTCCCCCAGCATCGAACAACTTTCGACCTCCGTTGGGACAGGATCGAGCGCCGTCCCGTCTACGTTAGGAAAGAGGGAATTGGTGGCTGACGAACCAGCTGCAGGATCTTTGTCTGACTCGGGGGAGGTGGTTGCCCGTAGGACGCCAAAGCGCACGAAATTCAGTCTGTGGAATCTTTTTCGGTCGTAGGTAAAGGGCATTTATATCACTATCGGGTCTCCAAAGGGTTTCTGTTTGCATCCACAGTCTTTAGCATTCTAGGCATTAGGTGCACAGGGCGGTTTCATTCGTTTACCATCAACTATATCAACATTATTATTATTTTACATACAACAGATAAAGAGATGTACATGTCGTTCTTTTTCTTCGATGTACAAGGAAATGAAGTGGCCGCCTTACATGCACTCGCCGGGTGGCTGTACAGACAATCTTGCCTTGCCTCCGGACGATCATGTGCAACGCTTGTATCTATCGATGCCAGGTGTGTCTTAACGCCTGTAGCCGCGTTCCATGACTTGATATTTTCCCCCTTGTAGTGCAAGGAAAGCGAGTACCAATTTCCCTGCAAATCCTACAAAAAGAAGAGTGTTTATGCGTCGTCATCCATCATGGTCGGAGACCATATCGGCGTAAATTATCCTCAAGGACGGACAGCCACAAGACCAAACGGTGACAAGACCATGCTCTTCGCCGCTAGCCGCGCATCCTGAAAGAAGATGGGAAACAGGACGTATTCGCGCCACGCAAGACTAGTGCGTCCGTCTTTATCCTGTCTGTACCAAACTCACTGTGGCTTGCCAGATCTCGCTACATGATCCCGACATCTTGTTGAGCAGTCTCCTCGGCCGATATCGATGGCGCTTGACAGAGACATATGCGTCTATTACAACTCTCAAGCTCTCGCTCACACAATCCAACGAATCTACGCATCATTCACTTCGCGATATAGGACGTCGTCACCCCCCGCCGCTTTCCCTTCCACAGTCTTCAAAGTCGTCTAGGATGCACTAGCCGAGCTAGCTATCTTCAAAGCATGAGGTCCCAACGTGGGTAGAGGTGTCGGTTTCCAGTCTGGGGGATACACAACTCGACATGCCAAAGTATACCGCACGCTGCTCAAGCAAGTTTATCATGAGGTCTTCTGCGCAGTAACTTGTGAGTTCTTTCAATTATTTCGTTCGATTTCTTTGAACAGATTTCCTAAGCTCACAGGATCCCAAGCATATCTAAACTATCGAGACACTTTCCAGCTTTCTGACAGTGAAGTCTCCGAAGGATCTCAAAGACGCAGTTCGAATTTGGACTCAACAATATCCCGGTGTCGCTGTTCATGCAAGAGGTCATTGCTTTTTCCAGGCGCACTGCCGCTGACAGCTAGTCAGCATAAACGCGCAGCCAGGCTACCCCGCTGTGTAATTACCATCGTTCCCATATCTGCTCCCATATCTTCGTCTCCATTCACTACGAACTCCGTGTCTTTGGCGAGGTCTGCCGGACGACTCGATCACGCCGCTGTTATGTGTTTCGTTGGCGGATGTCGTGGGTCGTGCTTCACCGAGCGTGCATGCCGTTTTTAGGAAGGACGCGCTTATATTGGTCTAGACCTCGCAGGTGGACGAGACATGATCAGGCGTATGGTCTCAGGGTGTCCTTGACTTCGACAGAGGACCAGCCTTGGATACGCGCAACCGGTCTTTGTCCAGATCTGTTCCCGTCAAGCGTGGTCAATCTGGACTTTGCTTCGTCGAATTTACAATTATACGGTCTTCCTATTCACATGGAAGGGCTTTGGGCGAGCGAGTGTAGGAAGGTCGTAAGGTTAAATGATCTTGGGTATAGAGGGAGGTGATATGTGTCTTGGCGGCGAATTGTGGTCGACGTCACCGGTGGAATAGAAGAGGTCCAAGGTTGACGCGCAGCTCTCTGTTGAATCTGTGAAGGTTGATGGGCCTCCGCGTCAAATTGTTGGGATCGCGGCACTGGATTTGTGAACGAACTCCTAGTCAATCCGGTGGTCCTACCGCTGGCGACGTGGTTTGTGAAGAAGCAGGTCGAGGGGATCCTGGAGGGTGTTATCAAGGCTGCAGTAGAAGAAATAGGATTGTTTGTCCACCTTGTTGTTGCCGTCGAGACGAACGAGAACAAGCAGAGCATGTGGAGCGCTATTACGCTTGCGATTAGGACGTTACTTCCGGGGACCAATGAGGTGACGAGGGTGGAGCCGGTGGTGTCGTGAAGGGTGTCCAGGTGGACATTGTGGCGCAGCTGGAGAGCGAGGAGCCGGATACTATGGCTGGGTTAGCTGTTGGTATTGTGCCGCAGCTGCTTCCGGCCAAGGGCGAGCCGGCACCGTTTGAATCGCCGAGTGGCGTGTATGAGAGGGCGGTGGATGAGATACACGATGCTGAGGAGAGGGTTGTGGGAGATGTTAGGGAGAGCGATGCGCCGCTGAGGCAGAGGCCAGGCATGAACGGACGGATCGGTGGAGGAGCGATGTTTTTAATATTGCATGATTGATGGTAGGTTTGGTCTTTTGTTTGAAGGTGATATGCTAAGGTTAACTGGGAGTTAGAATACTATTACTTTGAATCTTTGGTAGCAAGCAATTCTTGAAGAAAAAACATTCTTCATAATATACAGTTGTGTAATACTAAGAGTTACCTACCTACCTACTAGTTCCTAATCCTTTTATTACTCGTGAACAGCTGTTGCGGTCCGTTCCTCTTTTTCTTTCCAGCTAGTATCTGCCTGATCTCATTCCAGCAGATGACTGCCCAACGACTCCTGCTGAACGCGTCATTGAGACCATTTTTGAACTAGGACCTGCTCGACTGGAGGACCCATAGCATATAGCAGCCTCTTAATACACACTCGGCGACCATCCGCGTTCTTTATGGGCTAGACGCAAGTTAAAATATATCTATCTATCTATCTTTTGGAACGAATGACTTCTGGACAAGTCGACGACCTTTCTCTTAGCTCCCTTCACTACTGGCGATCCTTTGAACGCGACATTGGGCGGCCTTCCTTGCACGTTCCTCTCTGGTACCCGTCAACTTTCCGACCGCCGCGCTCAGCTCCCATATCTTCTTCCTCCCCTTTTTATCTCAGGCTCCCTAGTCGTCAAGTCTCCAGGGCTTTGCGATTATGTGTAGCGTTGTTCTTTGATGTCGTAGGTTACCGCCCGGGGACGCCGTTCGTCGAAACGTCCGTCTGGTGGTCTTGTTACAGACGAATGAAGCATTCTTGTGGAGTGCCGGCAGCGACCTAGACTCGAACCAATCCCATTCAAAACACTTGAGGACACAACCCGAATTGAGCTTGTCCCGTGTTGCTGAATGACTCCGTCTTCACGGAGTCTTTTCCAACATGAGGGTACATCGGTCGAGAGCAGTATATTGCGGAGGCAGAGTCCATCGGGACACAATCTGCCTCCGTCGATGGAGCATTCTCGGGATGGAGGCTGACAGTCACGAACCGATTTTTCTACCAGTGCGGACGCTGCAATTAGGCGGGACAGTGTCTTCAAACTCGCGAAGGAGAGAATAGGCGCGAGAAGAGGACGGACATCATTACTGTAACTAGATACTATTGTCCTTCGCGGATATCAACTAGCTGGTGTTCGGGTACGGGGATATCTCCATGGTGCGCTGCACCCGGGGGTGCGGAATCTGATACTACGGATACGTTGGTTGTTGATGTCGCACCCCCAGCTGATGCCGGTGAAAACTCTACCTTCCTTTGGCGTACTTACATACCAATAGGTGATCTACTGCATGTCCAGATGTTTATTCACCGTATGTTATGTATGCTGGTAAAATAATCTATTCATTTGAAAAGCGTCCATTGACCTGCTGACAACAGCGAAGACAAGTGTGGCGCACATGGTTCGTTTCCTATAAGTAGTTTACAGACAGGCTACTGTCAAATATGTTTCAGTCTCCTTGAAATTCTCCGGGGATTGACAGAGAATGAACTGTGAAATGGGCGTGGTACTGCTCCCCTTGCTGTAGATGTCGGCGAAAATGGAACCGCGAAGCATCGTCGAGGACACCTTTACTAGCTAAAGTCGCAGATCCAGCGATGATGCAAAGTAACTCTCGCAAGAGCTCGAGACGGCGCCGCAGCGCCTGCCAAGATTGTTATACACCCCATCACTCATGTAAAGACGGAGTCTTCAGCCATGTCGGCCGACGGCCTATATAGCTGCGGCAGATGATTTCGTGCTGCGTTAGGACAAGTAGGTCTCGGCCATGTATGAAGCTTGTTAAAGACATACTCAAGTCTCAATACAAGAATTCTGAACTTGAAGATTACTTAACTGCAGAGTAAATAGTATATACACAAGATTCTCCTTCCAAGTACCGAAGTCATCATAAATAGCTCGCGGCTGTCTGCTGCCCTACCACTCCTCATCCTCACGCTCCATCAACCCAGACGGCGGGCCATTGAGAAGGAATTTAGTCAGTTCAAGGTCCTGCAGCCGAAGAATGTCATCATCAGGCAAATACCAAACTGAGGGCGAATCTATCGACATCCCGAAAGAAAAGCTGCGAAAGTCGGAGGGCCCTTTCGAGCGCTCCGTGATTGCCCCAAATACTTGAGAAACAAAGCGAAAGCTAAGACTTCGACTGGACGGGTAATCGTGGAAACTCCATGCACCATTGGCTATCCGGCTCTGCGCATCTACAGAGAGGCGCAGATCTCGCAAAGCAGGAAGCGAAGAGAACGCCGAGTTGTGAGTCGTTCTCCTGCCCAAGGCTTTGAAGAATGAACAGAGAACCTCGTCGCGCGCCTCTCCATTCTGCCACGAGACACGCATATCAAGGATTCTGAGCGTTGGAACCATGTCCAATATTTGCAGAAATTCCTCGACCACCGGGAATGTGTGAAACAAAGTAAGCGACACCAACGAGCACCGCGATACAAACAGCATATCCGAAGCGTGCTTGAAAAACATTTCACTTTGATCGTCCTCGCAAGCTGGCCGCAAGCTGTCAGGGACTCCTAATGAAAGGGTACGCAAGGAAGGGACTGAGAAAGCGTCTAGCACGCGTGCCCGCGAAGTGACGAGATGCAGAACACTGTCGTTTTCAACACGAATGGAGGCAGGGATTGGGTTATGGAATTGTATGCCGGAATTAGATGAAAGAAACGAACAGTGTTCGAGCAGGCTCCACTTTTCCTTTGATAATGACAGACGGCCATACAACAAATCTGCATCGCGCGTAGACCCATGGAAGCACGAAAGTCGGCGAATCTGCTGGCATGGAAATGGGAGGAAATCAAACAATTCTGCGATATTTGCTTGGTAGGGGAATTTAACGTGCACAGTCTCCAGCAATGGGGCGGTGAGAAGTGCTTGTTGCGGTGTAGAAGATGCAGAGATTTCTGGAAATTCCATTCCTTCAAGTGTCAGGGAGCGAAGAAGAGGCAGTCGTTGTACTAGCCGAGGAAACAACTCGAGAACAGCGAGTATCAAGTCTCCGTTACTCTCAATAATCAGAGCCTCCCATCTCGGAGAGGAGGAAGTAAGGGTGTCAATGACTTCGTTCCACCCGACTGGCCGATGGTAGCCATCGTCCCAATCACTGTTCATAGACAGCTTCATATGAAGAGGGCGAGACCCACAGAACCGAAGGGCGCATGCAAATGCAGCGGGACACAGTTGATCATTGGTTACGTCAATGACCATGTTGCACCATAGCTGGGAACATCCCTCGACAACGCTTGCCCACTTTCGACAAACTGCCCTCAGCCTCCAGGGCCCCTCATCTAAGCGGCCAACTCTAAAGCCGCGATTGTCGCGAGTATGAAGGAATATCTCCGAAAGAATCTCATCGGGCAGTCGTCTGAACGTCGAAAGTGCTGCGGCGTGCTGGACTGAGAGACGATTTAGAGCATGGCGGCGTACGCGGAGCAACTCCAACGCGTTTTCCAGATTGTCGATATCCTGTGCAATGAGATCGTTTGCGCGATCAATGAATTCCTTGGCCGACGTGATGGAGGTAGCCTGAAGCGACGTGGGCTCGTCGTTATGGGATAGAACAGTCTGAAGGGCGCTATCTATGGCGTACGACTCGATCCAGTCGTAAGAGGAGCATATATTCCCAATAAGTCTCTCATTACTAGAAATATTATGAGCTCAGGGTAGTAAATTGCATGGAGCGTCAACGTACTTCGTCATGACACGAACAGACTGTGTGGATGGGTCCATGGGAAGCGAAAAGAATTCTAGGGAAAGAATGAGTGTTTCTAAGCACCCGAAGGGAAAATGAACAGACCGTTTGGATAGAAAGTCGCGTCTGGTGATGGTCGAGAGGAAGCCTTTGTGTCTTCCAATTGAAATAGGCAAAAGCGATCATGTATTTTCCATTGTTCACAAACCCTGATCAGGTGACTCGAATGCAGAGCTCCCGATTGTGTGCTGTGCGACACGCAGACTTGGCGATGCAGCGTAATTGACGCCGACGCGGATCAAAGTGGTAATGTGAGAAATGATTGTACGCAGATGTCCCAAAAGAACACCGTCGTCGGGTCCTTGCTGATGAATTGATGAAGTGCGCACCGCCGACATGTTTTTTGACACATGTCGAGATCAAAGATACATTCCGAATGAGAACGACAGGGCACTTCTTGACTTGCGCTTAGGCTAAAGTTGTCTAATCAGAATCGTCGAAATGTTTAGAGTGGAGAAGGCATACATCTTGTAAAACTATAATCGGCAGATCGTTCGCATGACCAGGCCCGCTGAGAAAGGATATTGAGGCTCTTTTTGACGCATTGTCGAGCACTTTGATATGCATGTGCGCGAGTTCTTCCTTGTCCGCCATTTAAACCGTAAACTCGACATATCCTTCACGCTTATACGATCGGCGCAGGCGGTGGTATGCTGTACTCGATCCATGGCTATACCGGCCGAAGTGCCAGCGGCCGTCGACCCACTGGCCTTGGGAGCAATATGAATGATGGTTTCGGAGACACGACATCTTTATTACCAGTGAGGACATTACT
>QLPD01000202.1:0-17212 GCA_003314085.1 Hymenopellis raphanipes
CTAGATATGACCTTTAGTTAGAGGCCTCTATTTAGAGGCAATATTGAATAACGCTCCTCTCTAATAAGAGGGTATGTCTAAATAGACCCTACTGCATAGGGTGCCAACCCACCTATCATTCGGATTTCATACCCAGCGCCGAGTTTGAGTGGGAACTCGACAACTTAGTTGAGGAGGACCGGGTGTCAGTGCTCACGAGGTTATCCAAGCTGTCGCTCGTGGACCTCCAGCGCCAGAATGACATCGTGCAGAGCAACTGGCACTCTCGTCACTTGGGGTTCAGCGACCAACCTAGCGTATTCTCTAGGAAGCGAGCACGCGAGAAATCTGAGCAAGAGCTCGAAAACGATGCCATTCTTTATATGGACTGGGCTCATGATTTCGATCTAGCCCAGGCTGAACGCGAAGCCGTCTCCACCATTACACCTTCGCCTTCCGCCTCACCTCCCCCACCCTCCAGTAATAATCTACATCACCACGATAGGCCTGAGTCGCCGTCTCACACTCCCTCACCGCCGCCAGCATCTCCTCCTCCAACGATCACTCGAAAATGGAACGCGACAAGTCTCGACGATAACGGAACACCTAGCGATGACGAAGATGAGGAGGAGCTGGCGAAGACTCTTTCCTGGGATGACGTCGATCAAGGTGGATGGTCGCAGGATGTTTCGAAGCTTTTCGACGCTTGTGCTCGCATCAAGGAGGTATCCCCGAAGCTGCTGCTTCTCGTCGACGCAATCGTGCTCTTCGAGTGACGACATGGTTTCAGCACCAACGGCAACATCAGGCTTCCCTCCAACAACAACCGGCCGGACGTCATCGCCCAATTTTTGAAAGGTGGCCATAAGTGGCACAAGCCCATGGAGCTCGGCATGTCTATCCGCGAGTTTAAGGAGATGTGGTGGAAGTGGTGGCGTACACAGCAGCCGGACTCCCGGTTTCAGGATGGGAAGCTGATGCAGAGTGAGGCTCTTGTTTGGGATGGTCTTCATGAGAGGTGTGGGCCCAATGGGCTAGTTCTAGTAGTTGGCGGCCTTCTTTGGTGGTGGGAAGCTATGAATAGCGATAAGGACAACATCGCGGTGGAGCATGCCGACTGGGAGCTTGCAGTTTCGGAGATGACATGGGCTATCAATCATATGGTACGCCATGCCGTCGCCCATAGAACCACCCGCGCTGTCCCCAACAAGGTAAAGTTTCTCATTTGACTTCTTCATACATCGTGCTGACACCGATTCTCTAGCGATCACTTACCTCGTAGCTGTTTTTTGTTATATTCTTGTAGTACATTATCTCTAGATTCTCTGTAGTCGCGTACATGTCGATAATTTAGTCCCGTAGTCACTGCCGGCCATCTCGGCGATGTTGGACTTGATGGAAATTTTGTTTTGACATGAGGCCAGACAGGCGCGAGAGTGTCCGGGATAAACTCGGAACACCCTTTAAGCAGACTGAGCACCAATCCCCGATGACCCGCTGTGTAAGCTGCCTCCCGCCCAAGTACAGTTCCAGGTCGACTCAGAGAGGCGGGAGGGGCGGGATTAGAGCGCAAATGCTCTTTGTGGGTAGTAATACCCTTTCCATAGAATAATTTCATGTATGGGTCCGAGCCGCCACCGCTATGGGGCCCGCATCCCGCCCTATCCAAGTTTAGACCCAAATAAGGCGGGCGGGAGAGGCGGAATAGCAGCGAAAATGGGCTTTAGGGGTAGTACTACCCTCCACAGGCAATATTTTAGTGTATGGGTACGAGCCGCCGCCGCTATGGGGCCCGCATCCCGCACATTCCGGATTTAGACCCAAATAAGGTGGGCGGGAGGGGCGGAATAGCAGCGAAAATATGTAAAAAAAATGTATTTATTAATATGTAAAAGAGTTCATTACCCTACAGGCAATGAAGGGCACAAACCCAGACCAGCATGTGTGGCGCAGTAATGCACCGGCCGAATGCGGATGCATACCCGCCCTGATATCGAACGAGCCTGGCTATTGATTTGATTGAGTAGCCGGACCCCCGATCAAATACCCTGACCGATCCGGATATGTACGCCACAATCTAGCGCTGCCTACCGGCTACCTGGTCCATCTCGGGGTTTCCCGTGGTCCTGCCACCATGCCATGGTGCCGAGAACCCGCCGGATACGCCCCAGTACCCACCCACAGCCCAGGACGGACCCTGTCTACCTTATAGGTAATAACTCGTTATGATGCCCTATAACTAGAGGGAATAACGAGTTATTCCTAATGCATAGGGTGTACCTTCATCATTCCAGTCATTGTGTAGTTGACAGCTTGCGCATCAACCTACTGCTCTATGTTCACTTTGTTGAACAGGTATTCATCTAACCATCCCTTCGTTTCATCTGGACCAAACGCGTCTTCATCACGATCACTCCACTAACTACCCTCAGAAAATATTCTGTGGTCGTGCCAATCAGCGTATAACTCGACGAGTCTATCTGTATTTTGCTCATTTAAAGGATTAAAAAACAGTTCGTCCCAATCCTTGCATCATTGTCGTTCAAGAAATGGGGTCTGGAGAAGATACTCATCATTTATGATGATGTAAGAATACGAGGATGAAGCGGTGTGGCTCATTTCTGATTACTGCGATAGTGGTGCGAAGGACTGAAGTAGGTAAATAGTGTCCTAGGTGGAACTTGAGGAGACAGCTTACTCTAATCCATTCAATTCTGGGAGCTCTCGTGCCGTATCTTTTTCATTTAAATGTGGCTTTCCTGCATCCATCTCTTCTTCATTATCCTTCTCCTCTTTAACGTCGCCTTCATCCTGAGCTGGAACCATACAACATTTTTTTTTTGATGCAGCGGTCGCACGAGCGCTTCTTCAGTCCTAGTTTCTTTTTCGAATCCGGATCCTTCACACTGCTTGAAGATTTCAAGTTTTGAGGCTAAAATATAAGTGAAAAATTGTATGCATTTTATATCTTTTTTTTAAGACAAAAATTTGAAAAAAATATTTTAAGTTTTGAGCCATATATTGTGATAGAAAAGGTGATAGGAAACTGATGAAAGAATTCACATCTTTTCTGATAAAATAAATATAAATATTTTAAAGATTTTTTAACCATCAAAGTCAGTTGAAAGATTTAAAAGCAATAGTTTAAGTTTTGAGCTGTAAATAGTCCAATAAAAGAGCATGAAAAATATATTAAAAAATCAAAATAAAATGTGAAATATAATATTCGAAGATTTTAGAATATTATTAGGCATATTTTTAATAGAATTATTTCAAGAGATATCAGGCAATACTTTATAAAAGATAGTTTATGTTTTTTTAGTGAAGTTATTGCAGAATTTAAGAGAAAAATGTAAAACATAAATCAAAAGAAATGTATTAAAGTGAAGTAGATAAAAGAGGTAAAAGAAAAAAAAACTATATTTAGAGATATTTTTGAATTATTGATTGAAGGATATTTAGTTAAATTACAGCTTAAGGTACAATAAATTTTGTAGAAGAAATGTTGCCTCAGAAAAGTGATGAATAATTAGAGGAGTTTTCTAGAAGAATTATTTTAAATTATTGACAGAGCAGAGGTGAAAAATGTTAAGAATTCAAGTTAAAATGATTAATAAAAAAAAGAAAATATTCTATTATACAATAATAGCTAAAAAATTAAAAATATAAACGGACACTTCAGAGTGCTGGTGGATCATTTTAGAGCATTAGCGAGAGTCTTAAATAGTCCAACAGCAGTCTGCAGCATTCATCTCTATTCAGATCACAAAACAGACTGCAAAGAGATGGTCTAGAATGGTCTAATAGCGGTCTGCAGCATGCATCTGGAGCCAGAGCAGGAAACGAACTGCAGCGCAATGATCCAGAATGGTCTAAATCATTTCAGACCATCTCATTGTCATCCGTTTCATGATCTGAATCCAGACAGACGCTGCAGACTGCTGTCAGACTATTCCAGACCATCGAATTGCGGTCTGTTTCATGGTGTGAATCCAGACAGATACTGTAGAGCGCTGTCGGACCATTTCAGACCATCGAATTGTGGTCTGTTTCATGGTCTGAATCCAGACAGACGCTGCAAACCGCTGTCGGACCATCCAGACCATCTTATTGCAGTCCGTTTCATGGTTTGAATCCAGACGGATGCTGCAGAATGTTCCACCAGCGATCTGAAGTGTCCGTTTATATTTTAAATTTTTTAGCTATTATTCTACTTGAAAATCTATTCTTCTTTTTATAAATTATTTTAACTTAAATTCTTCATATTTTTCACCTCTGCTCTGTCAATAACTTAAAATACTTCTTCTATAAAACTCTTTCAATGATTTATTACTTTTCTGAGGTGATATTTATTTTTTAAAATTTGTTATATCTTAGATTGCAATTCAACTAAATATGATTCAATCAATAATTCAAAAATATCTCTAAATATAGTTTAATTCTATATTTTAAATTTTTTACTCTACTTCTTTTTAGTCTTTCACCTCTTTTTTCTACTTCATTGTAATACATTTCTTTTGATTTATGCTTTCAATTTCTCCCTTAATTTCTGTAATGAGTTTACTAAAAAAAAGTAAATTATCTTTTATAAAATATTCTTTAATATATCTCGCAATAATTCTCTTGAAAATATGCCTAACAATGCTCTAAAACTTTTTAATATTATATATCACATTTTATTTTGATTTTTTACTATATTCTTTCATACTCTTTTATAAGACTATTTACAGCTCAAAACTTAAAACATCACTTTTGAATTTTTTAACTAACTTTGAAGCTCCAAAAACCTAAAAAAACATTTATATTTATTTTCTTAGAAAAGCTTTGAATTCTTTCATCAGTTTCCTTTCACCTTTTCCATCACAATCTATGGCTCAAAACTTAAAATATTTTTTTCGAACTTTTAACTTAAAAAAAGATATAAAATGCATATAATTTTTCACTCATATTTTAGCCTCAAAACTTGAAATCTTCAAGCAGTGTCATCAACTTTGCTGCATTGATGGCCTTCTATATACATTTAGCAGATGTCGTTATGCACTCACTGCAGCATCGCTGAGTGGACTTCTCAGTTTGGGAGTCATCAGAGATTGGGGATAGGCTGAGGAGTGCGGTATGTGGGAAAGGAGAAGCCGTTCTGAGGCGTTTTCGAGGCAACTTATTTTCAGGAAACTGGATGTGAATCGTTTCCAGGAGCTAGAATTGCATTAGTATTAAAGACTGCAGCAATAATTATTTCGCATCACTGCTTTGATTTCTGAGTATTGCATCATTTATACTAACGCATCGGTCAAGATCGAGGACAAGTATTTAGGAGGCTGAACAGATACAATGTGTCCTTGGTCTGTCCGAAGGGCACTAGATTCTTGTAGTGACACGGCAGACAATACTACAGAGGACTGCCTCTATGGTGCTTGAAAGTCATGCGCAGATGGACCGTGCAGGCGAGGAGGCACGCTTGAATGGATGGCGAGTGACAACGCTGTCCAGGTTGCGTTGAGCAAGCAGAAAAGGACAGTGGTACTTATTGCAGACTTTTAAGCAGACTTTTAATTGTGGTTCTGTGTGACATACAGTTTTCCACCGGCCACTGAGACACCATCGGCCAATGAGACAGTGGCCCCGGCATGGACCAATTGATGTATTTGGATGGAAACATGGTACCAGCAGGATGTTCATTAGTATTTACTTGAATGCCAGCATGTTTTAGCAATGAAGCAGTTCTTAGAGCAAACGGAATTGAGGAATTTCGCTCAAAATGAGACACTCCGAAATTTCTGTCCGTTTTAGGAAGGTGGTCATCAATAACAAATCACTGCAGTCTGAATCTTGGCTTTTACATGGCCTCTCGCTCTCATTTTTTACAGAAAAGTGCCAGAACAGTGTCTGATGGCTTTCCCGAGAGGATAAACAGTTATTCTAGCCACAATATCTGCGTATTGGACATGCCGAATGACTTTGATCCGAGGGTGTCTCAAACGAGCTTCCGAGGCCGATAAGGCATTTTCACACTGATTGGTGTTGACAACATTGTCCTCCACCCCGATAAGACTCACCACATTGTGAACATCTGTTCAATACATCAATGAACAATATTGCCTCCCAAAAGTTCCCCAGGAAGTAAGGTAAATAATTTTATAAAGTGATCTAATTTGGCCGTCTCGTTGGCCGGTGGAAAACTGTAGCTAAACAGCAGGTCTGATAAGTGCTTGACGTAGTCCTTAGCGAGTCGAGCTAAATGTGCCACAATAAGAGTTGTAAAAAAATAGACTAAGCAAGCTGCGATAGTAAGAGTTAAAGATGCTGTGCTACATCCAGATCGCAGGGTTCTCCACTTAAGGGTTCGCAATATTGGTGAGTATACAACAAGGTCTAGTAGTTATCTTGTACACTTTTGGATATGGGATATCGCATTCTTTTTGTTAGAGCGTCCGCGAGTGTAAAAGAGCTTCTTAGTAAACAATCAATGGTAGTACATTAAATGACACATTATGTACCATAGTTGTAAGATGCAAGTAAATCAAAGTAGAGATCACCATACAGATATACTCCAGCTTTAACACCTCTTTATCAAGGATGCACAGTGACCGTCTGCGCTAGCATTCAAGGTTAATCTGACAGACTCAATTTAAATTGTCTGCAGATGGATACTTAGCATGACGACGCTAATTAAAGAGCAACTGGGATAATTAAACGCATCACGCGAGGTGATGTCTCAAAATCATTTTTATTAGGGTATATTACAGTACATTGCTTAAGGTATTGCTAATTACGAGTATCAGTCAAAATATATATGTTTGCTTAAGAAGATCTATAATTTTCTAAGAATACATGTCACCTGTAGACGCATTAGAACATATGCAGCAGAGGAGAGAGAGAGTCGTACCACTAGATATACTGCGCACGACGCAGCTATAAAATCTCCCGGTGAAGCCACTTCCTTCCATGCTCCCCTCAGTAGATCACCGCCTTGACGCGCCGAACTTAATCACTCCAACTAGCCTTCCAGCTATCTGTCATCGCGTTGCTATTAGCATCGAAATCGTAATAATGCACGGACATATACTGAAATCCGAAGCGTGAATAGGGATCCAGCAAGATGTGATTCTTAGGGTCACTGCAGGACTTGTGCTGGAGGGAGCTGCAGATGGTTAGAACCCCCGCAGAATGCGACACGTCTCGCATATGAAAGCTGTAGCCAACCGCTATAGATGAGGTGGTGGTAGATGCCGAGGTGTTTGCATTGGATGACTCTGAGGATGATGTGAGAGTCGCGACGCTGAGTCCATGCTGGGTGATCGGCAATTTGAACGAGTCAGCCAAAGCTGAAGAAGAAAGCGCGAATTATGAGCCACATGGACTTGTGGTTTGAGGGCGGACATGATCGATAGTGGTGGAGGGAGGAGTGACTAAAATGAGTATCGATCATGACTAAGTTAAGAAGGAGATCGAACCCTAACCCAAGATACTGTACTATTATGACCGTTAGTTCACAAATATTTATTTTTTCTGACCTTCCCACGCCCGATAAGTGATCGGAGGCGTTTTCCGGTGTCCGATTAAGAGATAAGGGGGCCTTGTGACGTGTGACATGAACTAACGGTCGTAATAGTACAGTATATGACTCAGCTATCAGAACCGATGTGACTTGCCGAAATAGGCAACTTGCTTAGAAAAAGAGATGCTTAACATTGCTAAAATATCATTAAATATGATATAGAATAGAAGAAACACAAAGAATATACAAAATACAACAAAGTATTCAAGATCGTTTCATAGCTGAAAAGACGTAACTGCGAAAAGAGGAAGTTTCATCGCTGAACTCAGCTACGAAAAAAGTTTATCCTAGAGGGATTCACCACCACCTGTTAGTAAAAGGCAATGCCAACTGCGATTTCACATATAGCGCTTTCACAAAAAAGACAGTTTCACAGTCAAGTTTCGCCACAAATAAAAAGGATGTATAGTCATTCAAGTCGTCCTAAAAGCATCAGGCCAACTGCGCAACGAGATAATATACGTTTCACTGCTGAGTTCTATCACGAATCTGTAAGCATCATACGTGTATTCTATGCTACCCGTTAGCAGAACGCAAAGCCAATTGCGAAATAAGGCAATTTCAGCGTCGAGCTCCGCCACAAAAAGGATATATCGCCGTTCAAGTTATCCTAAAGGGATTCGCTACCCGTTAGCAGAAGGCAAAGCCAACTGCGAAACGAGGGGGAAAGAAAGAGTGGTAAGTGTTTCATATGTTCGATCACTTTACAACTCCGCTTTAAACTAAGTTTGAAATCACGTCTTTGCGTAAAGATCGATCATCGGCGAAGAAAAGACTCTGCTCGCATTGTGTCTTACATTTTGCTGCACTGTTTTTGATATAGAGAACGACTTGAAGTCAGATTTTCTACCAAATGTACATTCTCATCTGATGTATATGTGGAGTTAACTACATGTACATTGCACTTATTTGTTTATTTTTTCAGAATGTACAGTGCGTAACATGGGAACAGTTTGTAGCAAAGTTGGATTCTGAGAAAAATCAACTTTTCATATAGCACATTCTTTGCCAAGATATTTGATGAAGTACCAAAATGCTATATACAATCTAATTTTAATGCATACATCTTTTAAGCACAAAGACTCGATGTTTCAAATTGAAAGAAAGTATTGACGAAAGAAAAGTGCATTGGTTCAACAAATTACAAAAAAAGAGCAGATGAATTTTTAATAAAACATAATCTTTACCGCCTTCGAACAATATGTTTCTTTAATGTAGGCGTCTTTTCATGGGATTGCTCTACTATTTTCCTTTTTTGCGCAGCAGTCGGATGACTTAGAACTTCCTCCTTTGATGCATTGTTCTTGCCGGTACGCATCCTTCTAGAAGGAGCAGCTGACTTGGGCGCGCCAGACGACGAACCAGCGTTAACGAAATGCCGAACTGCTGAACGATGTGCTTCTCAGAATCTTGCATTGTGTACTTCTTAAAGCTCTGGATCCTCTATCAGGTTGTCGTCATCTGGTTGAGGCAATAGAATGCGCTGTAAATTCATAAGCAACCTAGTCGATATTAATAGTGCATAACAAAACCTTGAATTTACTCATGATCTCAATGTAAAGCACACATTCATCTTCTATTTCAAAGTTAGTCGAAGAACTGTACTCTGAGATTTACACTCACGATAAAAATGACAAAAACACCACAATATTGTCTCCGCTGTCCTGTTCTGTGCAAAGTCGAAACGAGTAACTTAATAACGCTTGCTAACGTGAGCTTAGAAATATTGGAGACATTCCTTCATATTGTTAGATGACGGCCTGTCAGTGTCATTGGGAAACACGATATCGAAAGAATTAGGGAGTTTCTAGTTGAAACTGTTCAGTTTAAATATCACGAATGACTGATCGACGTATGTTCTGTCTTCAGCTCCATATCCCAAGTACGCAATCCTGTATTTCATCGCCTTGTCGAAGCATCTTACACCAACGACGCACTCTGAAGATATAAGTTAGTGCGTCGCAAGTCTGATAACTAAGACAACTTACTCACTGTCCAATCCTTCATCTTTTTCTTGGTCTTGCAAAGAATAACTGTGTAACTTGGCGTTGCAGTCATGTTGAAGGGCGGTATCATGAGGTTTCAGTAACTCTGCCCTATGTTTTTAGTTCACACAGAATTAGGCCAAAACGGACCCTAAGGCTCTGCTCAATCTTATATATAATATAAGAATTCTCACGTCTGGACTTTTGAAATGTTTCATTATAAAATGTAACTATTAAGCTCAACATGCGCGAAAATAATTATAAGCAATTCTTCGTCTACTATTCCAAAGTATCTCTACGCTGTGTTTGCTTGATACAGTCGTCGACATTATCTTAGTTGCAATTATTTAGCTACATAATTAGTTGCATTAGTAAATTTAAGGATATCTAGATGAGTATAGAGGGCATGAAAAAGTATAAAGAATATGAAGAATCCACCAAGATTTGTCATACCTTAAAATTCTTTTTCATATTTTATAACCTTTTTCATATCTGAACCTTCATAGCTTTATACCATGAGGAATAGTAATACTATTCCTTAAGTACCATGCCTCCACTGCTTACATATCTGTATACTATACTTGTTCCGCTGGTTCGCGATATACAATATAAGTATACCACTACTTGCTAGTAAGATCCACGAGTAGTGGGCATATCCATACCTACAGGGAAAGTCAGATATTTGTTGTGCGTCCTGACAACCCCCAGACAATTGCATGAGGGTTATCGACGAGCACGATACATAATGCTCAAATCCCAGTTGCTTGAATGAGGAACTGAGACTGAACAGGATGCAGTTGTCGGGGATTGTAGAAGTCGTGATGAAGGCATACTGTCTGGCATGAGAGATGTATGATGAGACGGCACAGGTGGGAGTGAAGCACGAGAAGAGACAGTGTGAATCGTAAACCTAAAGCAAGGTGAGGCAAGAAAAGAGGAGTAGGGTAGATGTGTATGCATGCAGCTGCGGCGCTCTCTGACTCATAGTCTGACTTGTCACCATGTTAATAGAGTGCCGTCATATTTGCATCAGGACCCCATACTAGAAAACAATCTAAGTCTATTGTTGCCTCGCTTCTGAGAGCTTACGCGCTGCGCGTCGTCGTTGAATTGGTGTCGGCAAAGGTGCGTAGGAGGTATTAGATATGCAGGGCAAGCAGCGACACAATAAGCAGCAATACGTAAAATGCGATGTGAGTAAGTTGGATGCTGTTCAGACAGCGAATACGAAAGCGATAGTGGTAGTACGAAGTCAAGAAGGACACCACAGAGATTGTCGTGAAAAGAGGTGATCGGTAACCAAATATGTTAAAACAATTCAAGATCATGGTGTAGCTGTGCCTTGATCTCAATACGGGACGATTGAGCAGTGGTTGACTTGGAGGGTTATATAATGGTCTAATAACGTTTCGTAAGCAGTGTAGATCACTAGAAGCATGCAGTACGGAACGCTGAAGTACTGAATATCTCAGAAATCAAGAGTGCCTGTTGCAGCATGGAGCATAATCGATAACCAGTGTCAAGAATGCCTATATGCTGCAGTTCAGATTTTTTCTTTTTGATCCTATATACTAATAATCCTAACAATTGATTTTGAAAAAAGTAGATGCTCCCTTTCAAAAATGTGACGAACTAACCACTAAGGCAAATACTTACATATTGAAATGACTTGAAGTATATTATCAATTCGGACTATACACTTTGGCTACTTCCAAGCTTTTTGAATGTTACTAATTTTTACGCGCCATTTAAATATAAATTTCAATCTACACGTAACCCTAACGAGACTATGACGATGATAAGATAGATGTAGTATACAAAAATAGAATGGTAAGTAGTGAAAGGACGAGCTTATCATAACTGACGAAATGAATTCCATGTAAACACAGGTTCTGGGGGTAGGGAGCGTTTTTAGAGGCTTCTGCATGCCCCACACCTCTCCTCTATTCTTCTTTCACCTTTCTGTATAAGGAAGTTAAATCAGCTAGCTTTATTTCAGTCAAACCGTTATCTAGTCAAAGAATTGTCTTTTTTGATCAAAGGCTCACTTCCTGCTACTTCTACTCCAGCCTACCTCCCTTTCAGTCATTGGCCTATACTTACCTAGCTTGTATTTAGTGTTGCAATAGCAGCAGAGGCCACTTACAGGGCGTTTTAGAATGTGTAAGCTTAATGACTAATACTTTGCTCCTTTGCCTTTTACCATCATCTTCTCTCTGAGGCAAGCAGATTATTATCCCTCTAGTCCTCTTACTCAGGACTGATGCCACACCCCTCTAGAGCACTGTCTGAAGCCCCCTAACCAGCCTAAAACCAGTCCAGACAGGCCCAAAGTGCCCAATTTGTGAAAATTGCACACTTTTGCTCTCCTAGGCAAGCACTATTCTTTCTACTCAGTCCTCCTGCTCAGAACTGATGGATAGATCTACTAGAAGTCTATTGCCATCATTTGCTACACTTCTAATAAGGGCGCAGCGCACTCAAATCGCAACTGTTTTACTTGCAGATAGAAGCATTGGAAAGCTAGCAAGAATCCACTTAAGATGACACCCAACACGATGGAGTAGCGGGGTGGCGAAGCTCACACCAAAGTGAAATCTGCTCTCAGTGTGTTGAGCACTTTATACAAAATAGAGAATATCTCAACAAGTTGTAAACAGATTTGAGCGCGAATAGAAGCATTGAATGTTGTAATCATGAATCACGAAGCAGTACCTCAACAAGTGCTTCAACTTTGACGAAAAGAACATGATTTTTTCCTTTAGAAGTATGTATTTAGTTACATTGACCTTATTTCAATTATTACAACATAATCTCTTATACATGTCTGGCAAACCCCCTTTGAAACGGTCATGTAGAATGTCGTCTTTAAACTGGGCAGAGGCGGCATAGCACGCACTCCAACAAAAGGCATTGCAGATAATGGCTATGACTTTCATCATTATACGCGATAGAGTCAAGTTAGAGTTCTGTTTAAAAAACTCTTTCATCGCTCTTTTTGTCATGTTCACACTGGTGAATAAGCTGATGTATGCTTCAAGAAACATACTTCATGCAGCTTTTTGCGACCCCTTTCCTCCTTAGATGTGCTATTGACCTCGTCAACTTTCATATCACCGCAATCCTTCTCCTCTTTCCTCAGCACCACATACTCTCCTCATGTACTACTCTTCTTGGTCTCAAGATCCTCAGCCTCCTAGCCTCCCTTCCACGCGTGATGAGCTCTTAAGCTTCCCGTTCTTTTTTAAACCTGTCAAATGTCTGGATTCGCCTTCGGTTAGGTAGGGTCCGTAATCTGCGATGATTTCAACTATCTCAGTTCGCATCATCAGATTCTTTAGCATAGTTTCGCTGACTCACAGTGTCTCGAGAAGATTCAAGATTTCACGTGCTGTTCAACCATTCATGTCGTCCCGCATTTCAATGTGTAACAGGTCTGGAGTCACTTCGAACACATTGAAGGTAACACTGTTCTCTATAGAAGGCAAGCTCACATCAACCATTTTCTTCAAGCTGACTATGCACATCATCTTGCATCTTGAGAATGTGATGATCTGTTTTATGCTCCACTTCTTCAGCCCCAAGTTAAACAAGCTAACAAGCCAGCTCCAAACATCGACCTCGGTATATTCTATCTCCATCGGTATTACCAGATTCTTCCAGCAGCCATGAATGTAGGGGTAGCTCATGTTTCAGGAAAGCATCACCTTAGGTATCCTCTGGTGCGAGGTGCAGCTTCATGCCCATCGCTGATACGAATGTCAGATTTTCCGGCATCTACAGGTATTCCAATATTAGTGCAAGATGAACTATTTCAAACAAAGCTGCACCCTTGGTCTCTGGAACGCGGCATCCTCAGTTTCAATCGACTACATTCTTTATACGTTGTATTATTGCTGTTTGCAATAAAGCTGGCACACCTGCCTTTTTCGGTCACGCAGTGATTGTGCGCGATTTGGAGCCCATATTATATCTCGTGTTCTAGTACACACTTCTATATCATTCTTTGCGTGTTCCGACTCGATTTTTAGCGTAGAATACGGCAAAATTGTCCGTTTAAGTGCGCAAGTCGCCGTTCTGATACTACGCGCTGAGCCGACTCCGTGCCGTGCGGGCAGTATAGTAGTAGATAGCATCAGTATTTCTATGCTGTTTAGGCTCGAACACAATCAAATATATCTACAAATGATACCCAAGAAGTTTCAGAGCGAACGGATGTTGCGCGGGAATACAATCCATCGGTGAAGTAGATGCTGTCGATCACAGCATGATCGGGACACGTCTTGCACCCGAACCACCATGCCGCCTAGCGTGAAAATCTCTGAAGCTCTTGCAGACACGGTCATACGTCTCGCTGCCGATAATTACAGCTCTACAGACATTGCCTTCTACACTGGAGTTAGTGTTCGATCTCAGCGGCGCATTTTTAAAACGTTTCGGGAGACTGGCCGCTCTGTAACACCAGCACCGGAAGTTGAGCTAAGAGGACGGCCACGAAGGCTTAACACAGAGGAGGCCATTGTATGTCTAGACCTTGCTGAGCAGTGACATGAATTAACATGCCACAGTGCTTGCAACATTTGGTTCTTGATCGAGATGAGAAGGAGTTCTACCTCGACGAGCTTCAAGATGCCGTGTTTGAAATCACTGGAAAGCACTGCTCACTCTCTACACTCTGGAGAACCCTCGAGCGATGTGGATTTACACTGAAAGAGATACATTTATCGCTCAGTTTGCTATCACAGCCTAATCGAATGCACCATAGGTAACGAAGCAGGTGGCAGAGGCTAGTAAGATGAAGCAGGCGAAGTATACCATCACGATTAGTGGATACGAGATTCAGCAGCTTGTTTTCACAGATGAGAGTTCCTGTGATAAACGAACAACATATCGTAAGAAGGCCTACTCTGTACGTGGTACTCGTGCAGTTCGTAAGACCGTATTTGTACGTGGCAAGCGGTAAGTAAATTTCAAGGAATGGATTCAATATCTCAACATCCTGCAGATTCTCCATACTTCCTGCACTAAGTCTAGATGGCATACTTGCAGTTGACATTGTCGAAGACTCCTTCAACTACGATAATTTCGGAGCCTTTATCGATGGACTACTCGCTCGAATGAACCCGTACCCTCAGCCGAACTCAGTCATTGTCATGGATAACTGTCGGATTCATAAGAATCCTGAGGTATTGCAGATGATTGAAGACAGGTAGGTGTTTCTTTATTCTCTTCTCGACAAGTGCCGAGTTACTTATCATTAAATAGAGGCATGAAATACGTCTTTCTCCCACCGTATTCACCGCAGTTCAACCCAATCGAACTAGCATTCTCAGCCATTAAGGCTTACATTAGACGATCTGGAAGTCTCGCACGAACGATGATGGAAAGTCAGGATGATAACGAGGCTTACGACTTTCTGATGGGTGCAGTTCATTCTGTAACAAAAGACGATGCTCGAGGATGGTTCAAACACTGTGGATATTTCTAAATGAGGTGGGATGATTAGCTAGAGTCTAAAGGAATCTATATCTATTTGTTATATCTCTCCATCCGAGCCTTTTTGCGTTCTGCGCGTCTTTCCTTCTCTACCTTCTTTCGAATCCTGCTCACGTCTGCCTCGGCATACTCTAAAAGTCGCTGCGCCTCTACAACACTCATACCTTCACATGCCTTCAGTACGACCTCCTCCGTCATCCTTTTCGAAGCAAGATCGAGAACGCGTCTAACCCCGATGCGTTCAAGATCATCTGCGTATTGCTGGTAGTTTTCGCCATCACCACGTTGACTATTATCGATCTTCTCTAACCAGTCGGAGAGAAACGGAAAGAGCGAGACATCCTCGACATCGTCAATATCTATCGCATCCGAACTTGGAAGAGGATCCTCGTTACGATACCGTCCACGCTGGGATTGAGATCGTGATGGACTACCATATCCATATGGATATGGGTACCCGGGAGGAGGTGGCGGATAGTATGGATATGGCGACGGATAAGGAGGAAATGGAGGAGCCATTGATGATGCATACGTAGGAGTCGGAGTCTGTACAGAACTCGACTCGAGAGTACCCCGGCCACGCTTCTTCGGTGGTACATCTTCTGACTTTGCAGCGCCGGGCATAGATGTCGTAGATGTCCACAGCTTGCGCGCCTAGAAAAATCATATCAAAAGTTCAAAAGAACGATAACATACTTGACGAACCATAAGATTTCCCCACGTTCCAAGAGACTTTTCAGAGATGTCCTGACATGCACCTTGTACTTGAATATGTGTCTTGTTATGGGTTTCGCAGTGGTTTTCCTCTCGAATAAGTGCAACCCACTGGGAGGCGCTTAGCTTCACCTCCTTGCCCTCCTTTCGTCGCTTCCGTGCTTGTTCGAGTGTCAAGGGTCGTTCATCAGAATCGCTGTCCGACGTCTCGTCGCGTTGACGCTTTGTACCACGATTAGACGCACACTAAACATGATTAGTGTTACATTATCCACTACCGAATAAGCCTTACCTTGCCCTTTCCACTTTGATGCCTGACGCCCTTCTTCTCCTTCTCTCTATTCTTCGCCTCTAAATCCTCTAACCTGACTGTAAACTTCTTCGAAGCCTTTCTACTTGCATTGAGAATATTGATTTCGGAGCGTGCATCCACAAATAAGCGTTCGAGATGATCTGGTCTCTGTAGGTGCATATAGTTCGTACTTGCGCTCCAAGTGTTGAATCGATATGCAAAGCGCATCTCTGGAATATCTCGTCGAGGGCGTCCAGTCGCATCGGCGAGCTTATTAAGAACGGCGCTCCAAGAATCACTGGACAGAATATCAACAGGCTCATCTGCACCTTCGTATGGCACTAAGAATTGCAGCGTCAACACCGTATCCGAGTCGTCCAACTGACTCTCTATGTCGGATTGAGCTCCTGCATCGTTACGTTGCTTGCCGCCTATTGCTTCGAATTAGACACTACGTTTTCTCTCAGAAATCATAACATACCAGACTTCCTAGGTTTATACCCACGTTTTCCTTTAGCAGGACGGCCGACTCGGCGAGTCCGCGGCACATTGGTCTTGTTCGACAACATTTCGGGACTGGCAGGCTGCGACGACTCAGAGGCATGAAAGACATCCTCATCATTATCAAATAGGTGCATCACTTCATCGTCCTCTTCATCAGGCCGAAGACGCACAGGGCCTCGCCGCTTTAGCTGAACGGGTGGTGATGAGTTGAAAATGTCCTTGTATTCGCGTCTCTCCTTAGCCTGCACAATAACAGCCTGTACATCTTCTTTGGAGGCATGAAAGGCGGGTGGAGGGGTAATTCGAGGGGATGAAGCAGAGTAACGAGGCGAAATTGGACTGAGGGGACGCGAGGCGGCAAAATTGTGGATGTTGGTAGGTGTATGTGGATCCAGATCGTCGTCAGGCTCTAACATGTCGAACTGAGCCATAGCTAAATCGTCAGGAAGTGGGGGAGATGGCTCTTGAGGTGATGGTGGGTGGGACTGGGGTTGCTGAGGTAGTTTGAGCCAGACTTTTCGAGGAAGGATAGGTGCAGGATCATTTGGCTCGGATGGGGCTTCTTCCAGCTCCTCCTCTGGCATCGGCAGCAAGCCAGCCCTAAGACGACTTGATGAGCGAACCGGGGGACCATAATTCTTGCGCCCGCGCTTCGGCGGCATGGTGGTTCGGGTGCAAGACGTG
>QLPD01000204.1:0-10178 GCA_003314085.1 Hymenopellis raphanipes
ACGTGTCTGCTAGTGTCGATTGGATGACGATGTACCAACCTGTTTTGCGCCACGACCGCGCTTTCTGTGATCTCCCCACCCTTCCCACCACCCTCGGTGTCTTCACCTTCGATCATCATGTCGTCGAAATGTTTTCTCACACCCTATAATTCCTCTATTTGCCAAATAGCCTACCTCTGGACACAATTATGTTTGCCTGAGAACCTGTCTCTTGACACACTGTCCAGCAGCACCTACTTGTCAAATAGCCAATATTCACCAGGTTAAAAAAAGAGCTGGCAAAAGAACAGCTTGAACCAGCAGCCTTCCCAAAATACTAATGCATACTCTTATTAGCAGCTAGACCACAACACCTTATTAAGGTCTAGGATAATCCTCCTACGATGCGTCTGGAATCTCAGCATCAGTAAGAATCGAACACTCGACCTCGGGCCAAAACTGCAGACATCCGAACGGAGGGGCACAGAACCCACTGAGCTATATACCCTTACACTGTACCTGGTAGTCATACGGGTTCACGACTCTCTCAACCTACTAGTAGTTTCTGTTATCCTGATCTGTTCCCGTTGACATAACAGCACCTTGTATTCGGCTGCGGCATGTGTGGAGGTGTGCCGGGATTAGGCGCGATATGCTAGTTTAGCACTAAGCATAGTCAGGTTTTTGGAGCGGGCGCATGCCGCACAAATGTGCAGCATGCATACCACACACCAAAATTTGACGATGCGAGCGCCAAACGTCGTGTGGTCATTGGCTTTTATGCGTGGTCATTGTCTTCCATGTAGTCATTGTTGTCGTAAGGGCAATTAGCGTATGGTTCTGTACTCGTGTAGGTGATCATCGTCGTACTGGATGTGGACAGGGAGGGGGGCGTGGGTAAGCAGGAAGTGGTCCTGAGAGCGAGAAAGTTGCAGGGCGGGACATGGAGGAGATGATAGTGTACGTAGATCATCGATGTCCTTGAAGGTCCTGTTCGGGTGCAACAGCGACGGTTACGAATGACAATTAAGACGCCGTTTAACACGCACCTATTCGCCTTCCAAGCGAATGGAACTCTTCCTTCTTGGTTTCCTTGTCATTTTGAGTGGCGGAAGGCTCCACATCGACGACGGCCAGCGCAGGTCGTCGTGGATACGTTTACGAAAGTGCAGATGAGAAAACCGCTGAGGAGTTGGCTGGGGCGAGTCTGGAGTAGGCGCGGAGGCTGTGGTGGGAACAGCATCAGAGGAAAGAGTATTAGGTGGCGTAGGCTGACAGCTCAGGGCTCAAGGAGGCGTTAGGCTCGACGTAGCTTGGCGAAGATATACCTCTGGCCGGACTCCGACAATAGAGGCCGACTCGATGTGGGAGGTCATTGAGGATAACGCCACAGATATGGACCACGGACAGGCGCCCATGAAACATTCATGACCCCTACGCAGATCCGTTTAGGTCTTCGGAGACAACAAGCGAGACGTGTACTCACGTATATCGGGCCCGAAGCGACGATGCCAGAGCGTGGTCCGAAGAGGGTGAGCACGGAACAGTGACGGCGCAGATCTGCGGTACCTTGCTCATGATGAGACGACCTAGGCCACCGTTGTTAGCTCCGCCACACAGTTTTCTTTTTTGGCACGGATCCTCTTCTTCGTCCTGAGGACGGGGGCAATATGCAAGACAGTGGAGCGAGGTCGAGCGACTGCGGGGCTATTTCGAGTGCCGACACCGACAAAGACGAAGGCACCAATGCAGATGCAGGTAAGGTCGCAATCATGGGCAGGCGGTGGAGGGAGGAGAGATGGGGGATGAGGGCGGGACAATGTGCAATAACACGCAGCGCCGTTGCACAGGCAGCTTACACGGAATGGTTGGACTGGGAAGAAGGGAAGAAAAACAAAGTTCTGCGAATTAGTTAGTAAATAGAAGATTTTTTGAGGGTGAAACCATACCTGTGGAGCTGCGTGTCCGCAAACGGCGCAGCAGGTGATTCTTCGCCACCACTGCACCGGCAGAGGAGTACGGTGTGGCTTGACGTCGTCTCCTACGGCGACGGTAGTTTGTCTAGTGTTGCCGCTTTGGCGGGCTTACGCGTGGTCGTCATCTGTGGGCTCTTGACGCCCTCGAAAGAAGCGTGAAAGAAACGCCTGACGCGAGGATGGGGCCCCACGACAACCAGGAGGAGTCGTGGTTGAAGTTGAAGGGATTAATCGGTTCAACAGACAGCGATAACACGGCGTTTACCGATTTAAGAAGTGAGCATGTCGGGATGTTGGCCTAGCGTGAAGCGATGAAACTGTTCAGCGGCTGTTCGTAGCAGCGTAGGATGAAATCTGAGTGCGTACATGGGGGCAAGACGAGGCTAATGACCGCGGCCCTACGTGATCGACGCATGGACCATGGCCCGTGCATTGCGTTGATGATGGTAATATTGGGGGATGGAATAGCACCAACTCGGTGTGGTACCGTGTAGAGGCAAGTACAATTCCCCCTCGGAGGAATCGAACCTCCCGAGGCTGCCAATCAGCGAGGGGTATAAATGAAAAAGCCGGTGAAAGGGAGTCCGCAATATGCGCTTGGTCGTCTACTCTATCCATAGTCGTGCCGGCACATCTGTAGCATCCGAGACGCGCAGGAAATGGGTCGTTGGCGAGCGATGGTGGCCGTAATGCATCAAGATCAGTTCTGAGCTTTCTTTAAGGTGGGCTGGAAGTGCTTATGTTGAGAAACAGTACGCACTCGATTGGTCGTCAACGCCAGCAGACGACGACGACAAAATCCCAATGCCCGACCGAACTCAATGTCCTACAACTCCTCGAGCAGATTGCTCTCAGCCTGAGGCATGGCGTGGCGCAAGGGCAGTGTTGTGTACTGCTCAGCGCCGATACGCAATCGAGGGTCCTTGTCCGTACGCAGACGATAGATGCTGCCTCAATGTGGGATTTCGAGGAGGTGGATAATAAAACGGCCTCTAGAAGGCTGCAGATCCAGCAACAATGGCCAATCCTTCTCCGAGGGAGACGACGCATAGTCGATCTCAGCGATATTATGCGACGAATCAGAAATACGCACTAAAGTTATACTGCCTGTTGCTCCAAGGTTGCTCCTTTTGAAATGGCATCCTCCAGGGCCGTATTACAACGAAAAATATCGCCCACATGCAGTGGTCGAAATGCGTCTGTCGTGGTGATGGGGGGAGGAGAGATGGACTGCCTAATTTGGACAGCGGCGATTGCGGCGGCACTAGCGACGACGACGGCTAGTGACAATGGAAGCATAGAGGAGAGGCCCTTCTGTGGGCAGGCCAATCGCGTCTCAATGGACGAGAGCAGGGATGTGAGAGAGACGGGGGATCTGAAGTCGACGGCGCGTACAGCGTTCTAGCATTGTTCGGGCGGTCTACGGGTCGTACAGTCTCAAAGAAATGAAGTTTATGATGAAAATATGGACACGCACCGAGAGAATCGATTCCGGCTGATTGTTTGGGTTGTCGTCGTCGTTGTTGAGAGCAAGAAACACAAACGCGATCATGATTGCTATAGCGTTAATGAACCCAACCTCAGGATTTAGCATTTCTATCAGACATAAACTACAGTAAATCACGAAAAATCACCAATAATACTTTGAACTATTTAGAAAGCTATCCTCAATCCAGAATGTCAATAAAAACTCAAATGCGCTCCCCCGACGTCGACCAAGCGCTCCAAATTAATCGGTCCGATCATCCGAGTTATGATCGAGACGCTTGATCTCCCTTCTCACCACCATTATCTCGCAACACTTGGCCTCCGACGACTCGACATTGGGACGCGCGTGTTCCAAGCGTCGTTCTGCCCTCATCTCACGTTTTTCTCTCTCTTTTTCCGTGGATACGCGGGCTTGAAGAGCCCCGGCGGCTCCGCAGGACGCGTAAGCCCTCGAACGAGGCTGCTCATATCCGAATACAATGATTGTACCCCCCCAAGGAATCGGTGACTCGACGCGGGAACCCGCCGTGATATCTACTGGCAGCACGGCGTCGCCCAGGTGCGCATCTTTTCTTGATGGTAACATCGACTTCCCTTCATTAGCAGAACTACGACTTTGCGAAAATGAGGACGACAACGCCCTCACCACGACGACTACCCCACCAAGAGGACCGAGACCCTCTGCCGCCGCCGCTGCCAGCACAACTTTTTCGTTCTTGCGCACCCTCGAGGAGACAAAATAACGTTGGTTATCCACGAGCAGCGTAAGCCCTTCGGACAAGGCAGCATCAGCAGCACTTCTGGGGCTTGAAACATAGTCTCCGCCATCCATTGCAAAAATGATTTCCATCTGACAAGTCTCTCCCTCAAACCACGACGACCAGCATTTCCCTTTCGCCCGATGCTACTCTCGCAGCAGCCTTCATTGGCAATGGCTTGGATGTCGGCGTCTTCTGCTGGTAATGGAGACTATAGGTATGTCTATAGTTTTCCAGATTCGCAGGATAACGCTCACGCCAGCAAATCTTTCGAGCAGATCTATCTGCCTCCAACGGCAAGCTCAAATGACTTCAATCGAGTCATGCCTTCTCCATGTCACGGCCCTTCCTCGTGTTCGTTCTTGGATTCTTAACCTCAGCGTAGGCCCTGTTGTAGGGCAGCATCGGCCGCATAACACGACGACATTCACAGTTCAGATTGCCTCTTCCGATCCATACTTACTCATACCCGTATTCGCATCGATGCGCGCAGCGTTCTATTGTCGGGCGAATCTCTCAACACGTTGTGCGCGGGACCGAATACGACGGGGCTTCTTGCTGGCTTCTTTAGAACGCGGCGACTACGCAGGTGCGTTTTTTTCATTTTCTATGACAAGGGATAATTACGCACAGATGCTACGACAATTGCACTACATGTTTTCCATGCACTCTTTACCTTTCCATTGATCCCCCTCGTTAAAGGGTAGCCTCGGGAGGTTCGAATCCTCCGAGGGGGAATTACTGTTCCCTTGGACAATGTCCATTCTTCTGGTCGTCGTTTCGTACCTTCGAAAGTGCTTTCGAGTCAGGTTCCGCACTTCGAATACGTTATGTACCCAATTTGGTGAGGTACGGCCTTTCGAACAGCTGGCAGCGACAACTTTCGGTGATCCGACTTGGGCGAGTACTTGTCGAAGTACCTGCATTGATTTCGCATTTTTCATGTCCGCCGACTACCCCCGGGCAATTGCACGGGGGCCGTCGACGAGCCTGATCACATTGCTCACACCCCGGCGACTTGTGTGAGCAAGAACTGGGGGCTGAACAATATGTTGCGGGCGAAGCGGCGCGTGGACGAGGATGGAAGGGAGAGAGGCTGTGTACACAGCATGAACAAAAACATGGGGAAGACGATGGTGCTTGAGCAGAGGAGGTGTGCAAGACAGCGAGATTGATAACGTGTGGCGCGAGCGTATGCAGGAAGGTGTGACGCCGGACGGAGGATGAGGAGACGATTGAATGTAGGGACACCACATCGACTTAGCGTCCTCGCCATCGCTGTGCTTGTCGTGAGGGAATGGCCCGCCGCAGCGCCTAAAGTCCCGCCTCAGGAAGTCGAAGTCGGTAGCTTAAGACGCAAAGCAGTTAAAGACACGAATGCAAACGTGTGCTCTCAGAGGCCTGAAAAGATACAGCATACAAAAAATCAGCGCGATGGGAGCACTCCATCGCGCCCTAGCGCTCCCCATCCCGCTCCTAAGTCCGCCGTGCTGCGGCGCGCGATGCAGAGAAGCTATGGATTCGAGGCTTGATGAGGGCCCTCTCCTATATGCTGATGTGTACTGCACCAAAAATCAGCGCATTCCGAGCGCCGTATCCCGCCCCAGCGCCCCCATGCCGCCTCAAAAGTCCGCCATAGTGCGGCGCACGACAGAGAGGAGCAACGACTTCAAAACATGATACATGTCCTCTGTTATATGTGGAGATGGCCTCCAGAAAGAATCAGGCTGAATGGTCGACGACAACCCGCCCCAGCGAATGCTATCCCGCCCCAGGGAAATCCAGCATAATATTGTGCCTGCCTCAGCAGAGCAGAAGCTCTAGAAACTTGTGAGCCCCATCAAACTGGTGAAAAGTTGTACCATTCAAAAAGCCAGCTGAACAGCGCCCGTATCCCGCCCAATGCGCTATTGCCGGCGCATTGTCCCAAAAAGGAAGGTGGACGCGCGTCGCCCGCGCAAAAGGATATCGACTGGGCCGCAGTACAAATTAAGCAAGGATGATAGCAGTGTACTAGGCGTATACGCCGTAGTAACAGTGATGGTGAGGGTAGGAGGCGGGAATGGCGGGAGAACGGAATACGGATGGGCCGCTCAAGCGCCGCCGCGGAAACACCCGTGAACCGGCATCACCGGCACCGCCACGGGGCAACCGAAGCATTCGAGCAGACAAAAATCACTGTTTGACAAATAACGGTTTGCGGAATATAGCCTATCAGGCAAGCTATTGGGCAAATTTTTTTGTTTTGCAAAAATGTGCAGTTTGCCAAATCAATGCCGACCTACAGTCTGTCCATGGACACCTTATGAGGCAAACATAATTGTGTCCAAATGTAGGGCTATTTGACAAATATGTGGTTTATTGGCTGTTTCTCACACTCCCAACGTTCCCGTATTCTACATTCGTCCCCTAACCCATTTCAACACGCAACGCATCCTCAAAGTGGTTCCTGTTGTGGAACATCTATCCCACGCCCCTCCTCCAGTGCCATATCCTACCATTTTTACTGATTCGAGCGACGATCCAGCCAAGTTAGGCTCGGAGGTTCGCTTCCTGGATCGTTTTCTGCGCTTTCGAACAAGCGCCTTCGACTTCACCCCTTCGGCCCCGGTCATGGCCATTACTGCCGAGGCGTCGTCTTCCTCTATTGGTCCCAAACGATCAAGTGGATCGCTCAAGGCACCTCGGGCTCAAGCAAACAGAGTTCCCAAGAAGACGAAGCCACAAGGTGATTTTTTGTTTCAATATTCTGTTCGATTACTGACAATTTAACAGATACAGCAGCGCGTAATCTTTTTGAAGACTGCACTCGCGCGCCCTACTCCCCTCCTCTACACCCAGGTTGGCGCGGCATCAATCTCGAGGTCCAAACTGAGGCCGTAGACGAGAAGCGCCGCCTTCAGCACCAGCGCAAGGAGTTGCTGCTCACAGCCAAGTACATGCTGCCCCCTCCTGGTCTGTTTCTTCGCGACGGTGTGGCCGACGAGCACTTCGCCTACTTCTTCGCTCAGTACGAGCATCTTTTCCCCGCCTTCATCTACCGCATCATCTCCCAGCATTCTGATGCTCCTTCGCTCTCGAATCAAGAGTGGAGGGACATTTTGTATCTTCCACGTCAGCGAAGGAGAGAGGAGGGTGAGTTGGTAACTCGCCGTGCAGACGCGCTTGCGAAGATTGCTGCCTCTCTTGGTGCTGTGCTATCGTCTGGCGGGGTTTCGTTTGAACCAATCTGTCCTACACCTGCTGGGGGATTCGTGTTGCCTAGTCTTGAACATGCTCGAGACGCGATGTGGTGCCTCTTCGAGCTGATGTTTCGATTAGAATTGGTGATGCTTGATAGCCGTCTTAACGAGCATCCTGCGCTGTCGGATGCTGATGAGGAGGCTGCTGCGCGGGAGGCTCGTTACACTGAGATCTTGGCAGTGTTTCCCGATGCTCAGATCATCACTGTCAGCACGTCTCGGGCCGTCGAGGGCATTTGTTCGATGCAGTGGGCACCTCGGGCGGCACGGCTGGAAGGTTTGCGGCGGATCATGTCATCGTGGCGGGTGGAGAAACCCACAATTTTGAAGGTTCCGATTAGCATGCACGAGTCGTCGCAGGGCTTGGCGCAAGAGCGGGCTCTAGCATTACTATACGCACAGACATTTTACGATACTTTTGAGCGCCCTGCAATCCTTCCGCGCGCATGGTTTGTGTAGTTCAATATTTGTATTTTATCTCTTGGACTTTATGTCGGCTTGTAGTGTACAGTATAAATTTTTTTTTTGGCATACAAAGTTGGTGAGTCTGCGCGAGTACTCGCCGCGAGTCAGCAAGGTCCAGGACCTATGTTCATGACTCGTACCTAACTCGAGTCTGCTGGACTCGCGAGTCGAGTCCGAGTTCGAACACCGAGATGGCCGATACGAGTAGATTCACGAGTACTCGCGGATTCGTTAGACTCGTGGTGATCTCTAATTTTAAGATACTGCCAACTGACGCCTTTCATAGAGCAGATCCACATCTTGACCTGTGGGTATTGTGCGCGTCAGTTAGCGTTTGAAAGTCAGGTCATGTAACCGCTTAAAGACCGTTAACTGGTAGAGCAAGGCACGAGTGTTTACCCGGGTGCACCCGACACCCGCCCGGCAAATACTTGCTACCGGAAAGCCGGACTTGCCACCCGCTAATATACTTGGCACCCGCGGGTACTTCACCCGCGGGTGAAGTACCTGGCAAGTACTTGCCTCAAGTACTTGGCAAGTACTCGCCTCCAGTTGGTATTTTCGTGCGCGCCGACGACCCCCGAGCAATTGCGCAGGGGTTATCGACGTGCACGACACAAATTGCTCAAGCCCCGACTACTTGTGGAAGCAAGCACCGGGGTTGAACAAAATGCTGGGTAGGGAGGTGAAGGGGTAGGTCGTGCGAGGAGACGGGACTGGTGTGCGGGAAGACGAGATGATGCGTGCGAGGAGACGAGACGACGCGCGTGAGGAGATGAGACGGGGCGTGCGAGGAGATGAGACGGGGCGTGCGAGGAGATGAGACGGCGGAAACATGTTGTGACTGTGCAATAAGTGAGGAAAGGAAAGAGAATGTGGAGTAAGTACGCAACTTTCAGGCTGGATGCGCCCGCGACGCCTTCCAGCCCGTATTCCGATGCAGAATCCAATGAGAACAGTTCAAGTTGGTTGCTGCCTCGCGTCTGAGGGCTTACACAGCGAGTGTCTTTGTCAAAATGGTGGCGCGAGCCGTAAGGGCCTCGGAATGTTTTCGAGGAAGGAGAGGTCGGCGCTAAGCCGAGTCCACGGTCCAAGCACAAGAAAAATGGTCCTGTATACGTGCTGCCTCGCCTGTGAGGGCTTACGCGCCGTGCGTCGTGGTTGAATTGGTGTCGTCACGAAGACGAACACCAGAATGTGCCCCGGAATGTATCCGAGGGCGCAGCGGCCGACACTGAGCCAAGTAGAGAGTGCGCTTATTGTCCTAGCGCACGGCGGCCTCGTCCTGAGGGCTTACGCGGTCCAAAAGGGCGCCGTCGCGAAGACAAGCGCAAGAGAGAACCCCGGAACATATCCAAGGGCGCAGCGGCCGGCGCAAAGCCAAACCGCGAGAAAAAGGCGAAGGAAAATGAAGAAGAGAGGTAGAATAGACCCCAGAACAATTTCTGGGGTCGACGAGCACGACGTTGCAGCCGTGCTGTGGTGGGAAGAGGGCAAGAGACGGGATCGCAGCCATCGGATCCTTATCCGGCAATTGCCGAATCATTCGGGCAACTCGGCGATCGCCGAAATTCTTCCGCCACGCCGTTTTTCAACGACGTTGGGCTCATTTGAGCCCGGATAAATTTGCTAAAAATACGAAAAATATGTATGAGTATTCAGGCAAGTATTAGGCAAGTACTTGCCCCAAATACTTGCCTCTCCAGAGCCATACTTGCCACCTGTGGACCACTCGGGTGGTGGCAAGTGCCGGGTGGGCAGGTGCCGGGTGAGGGTCCACCCGGGTGGTCACATTACTTGCAGATACTTGCAAGTACTTACCACTCGTGCCTTGCTCTATTAACTGGACCTAACCTAACCACCACATAACCACTATTAGCATGACTGTGGTCACGGTTACTGACCGGTTACGGTCAACGGTCTCTCAAAAAGCTAAATATGAATAACCGCTGATAACCGAGGTCTAACCGGTTAGACCGGGTCACGGTTTGACCGGTTAACCACCGGTCGTGACCGCCATAACTGGTGATTCTGGTAAAATGGACCCCACAGGAATTGAACCCATGGAGCCCGACCAAGTCATACAAGTATGTCAGCCAATTTAACCATTGTGCCAAGAGGTCATATTCATTTATAATTTTTTGACTACACTACAGCTCTCGCAAGCAAATAATAATGCCAAAAAAAAAAGATGGTATACTCACTTCGATTAACGAAGTGAGTGAATGCACTCGAAACACACAAACAACACCCCCCGCAAATCCATTCAT